>JAPMOR010072667.1:145859-157305 GCA_026543865.1 Argiope aurantia
GATGATGAATAGAATAGCTCTTATGAATGTGTTCATGAATAGATGATAAATAGAATAGCTCTTATGAATGTGTTCATGAATAGATGATGAATTGAATAGTTCTTACGAATATGTTCATGAACAGATGAGAAATGGTGAATGGTATAAAATGATTGGACATAAAACAGTCCAACTTAGAAACGATGAACTGGGCAACGAGAACTGGGAAACGATGAAAGGTCATTAAAATATTCTTGAAACGAGAATCTCAAATACAGACGTGATGGATTTTATGATATAGCTTGATACTGCAGCTAGAAAACATTGATCTGAAGGAAACAGCTTACAAACAAATCTTTTTTTTAAGTAAATCCTAATAACTTAAACTATTTTATTATTAATTTGAATTTATTTTAATGATACAATGCAGACGATTTTGGTTGCTTATCAATCTTCTCGTTATAACTTGAAATATAGAAATAGTAGGAGATACTGCTTTTTAAGAGACATTTTTCTTTAAAAATTTATCCCCCCCCCATTTCTTTTCCTATAATTTCACACTGTTATTCTTTTCATCAGATAAATAAAACTCTATTATAAATAGAGAATCTTTTATTTTCAATTTATTCCTTTTTCTTTTCTTTTTTTATTTTAGAGAGAAGTTGGAAAATATTTCTCTACTATTGTTTTAGATAAAAGAGAAAAATATTTCTCTATTAATAAATTTACTGTGTCTGACGAGTTGGTGGCTAAACTCCGACCTTAGATCGACAAGCGCATTTGATGAGAGGTAGAAAAGTATGAAAGAGAGTTGCGGAAAAATAACAGGTGTAAAAGATGCATAGTATCGTGTGTGGCACATCCCCCCTCCCAATCTCTCATTACTAACATATCTTCAATTGCTTGATCCTATTTATAAAAATACTGCTGAATCTGACAAATTCTGATTAACGTCCGTCTCCTTACTAATTAAAATAAACACGACTGCTTTGTCTCATTTCCTACGTTACGCCTGCTAACTAGTTCATTTTACATTGCATCCTTATTTTTATAAATATTACATAGCATTGTTACAGAAATTCTTTTATATTTAAATGTTTTGTTAAAAACCTTTTGAATTTAGTCGCATGACATTGTGAAGAGTGTTAACGACCTGATAATAAATAATATTTATAATTTAAAGCGGATCAAATGAATATAATAAAATTCATTTTCTTTAAAATAATATCTTCCAAACGTTTTTGATTTAACTAAAAATTGAATTTGCACAGATTTTATTAATTTTCTTTTGATATATTCGTGATTGTCAAAATATTTTTTTCTACTTTTTCACTAAATTTCAAATACATTATCATTTATTTTAACATGTATTATGTTGGTAAAGATGGTATTTTATAATCATTTGTTTATTAGTTGATCCTAAAGTTCTAATACTTCTTACAGATTTATATTTTAATATTTTCAAAAGTTAACTGTCAGTTAAAAAATAAATTTTTATTCCATATGACGGACGCCATCTAGTAGTGAATTTAAGATAAAAATCGTCATAACATTCCATAATATTTATAATAATGAAATCTGCAATAAAAAATTGCTAAAGAGTGAAAAATAATAAAAATAAATTTTTGGGGAATACACCTTTATTAGGGTTTAAATAATATTTTTAATATTTTTAATAAAAAAATTATGTTAGAATAAAATGGTAAAAGCGTGAAGCAATGAAAACAATGTAAGAAAAAAAAATTAAATCCCAATAAATAACATAAAAAGAAAAATTTCAAAATATTCATTGAAATATGAAATATTTTACAAAAGGGACAAAAATTCGAAATTTCTAAAAAGTTTTTCCATCAGCACACAAAGCATGTATGCTTTTGCTTAAACCACCATAAATTTGATTAAAAACAATTATATTCTACTATATAATGTACAGAAAAAGGCGTCTTTTCAAAGTCAGTTTTTAAATTTTATTTTATCATTTTATCTGAATTTAAATAGGTTATTCCCACTCTTTTTTAAATTTCTAAGAAAGCAAATATAAATAACTGGTGCATAGTTTACTCGCTAAAGCTTCTAAAGTTATGTATGAAAAAAATCTCTGCTTAAGGGCATAACAATTTCTGTTATTTATTTTAGAGATTCTCAGATTTTTCGCATTCTCCTTACTTTCTAAGAATGCAAATGTATCTAACATAAATACAGCCATAAAGTTGTTTACCCGGCTTAATACCCGAGATTTCAGAGGTCTAAAACAATTGCACATCTAGATGCTTTGTGTTGAAATCTGAAACGTTTAATATTTTTATTAAAAATCTAATAAAGTTTATTTCCTTTGTTCCAAAGTTCAAAAAAAAAATCTTTGGCGAGTGGGAAAAAAAACAATAAAGTATTATTGTCTGTATTAATATTAATTCATTTTCTGTTATTGCTGGAATGAGTTTATTAAATTCATTTAATTGGAACTCAATTTCTGAATTCCTGTATACTATTAAACATTTTGTTTACATTTTTAATAATCAACGTTAAATCCAAACATATTTATTCGAAATTCCTAATAATATAAAAACTATTTAATTCCTCCAACCATTAATTTACAGTCCTGATTAGATGTCAGTTTTTATTTTGGACATTCATCATTAAACACAACATATTAAGAAAGCGGAAACATCTGATATGCTTCCATACGTCGAAGGGATTGTTGCCTTTTAAATTAATTGTTCCTAACTGTGAAATGCAGGTTGAGAAAACAAAAAAGAAACTATCTGGAATATATATTTAAAAATCAGAAATGAAACTATCTGAGATATTTAAAAATAAAAAATTAAACTATATGAATATAACTTTAAAAATAAAAAATTAAACTATATGAATATAACTTTAAAAATAAAAAATTAAACTATTTGAATATAACTTTAAAAATAAAAAATTAAACTATATGAATATAACTTTAAAAATAAAAAATAGAACTATTCGAAATATAAATTTAAAATTCAAAACTGAAGCCATTTTAAATGCACATTTAAAAATCAAAAATGTAACCAGCTGAAATTCAGATCCAAAAATCAAAAATAAAACTATCTGAAGTGCAGATTTAAAAATTAAAAAAAAAATAATGAAACTATCTGAAATGCAGATTTAAAAATAAAAAACAGAATGATCTAAAATAGAAATTTAAAAATAAAAAATTAAACTATCTTAAATACAAATTTCACACTCAAAAATAAAACTATCCTAAATATATATTTAAAGATCAAAAATAAAACTAACTGAAATGCAGATTTAAAAATAAAAAGTTGAAACTATCTGAAATGCAGAGTTAAAAATCAAAATTAGAATTAACTAAAATATAAATTTAAAAATAAAAAACATAACTATCTGAAATACAAATTTAAAGATTAAAAATAAAGCTATCTCAAATAAAAATTTCAAACTCAGAAATGAAACTATACCAAATACAAATTTCGAACTCAAAAATAAAAAGCCATCTTAAATACAGATTTAAAAATCAAAAATTGAACTATCTGAAGTGCAGATTTAAAATTTAAAAAAGAAAACTATCTGAAATGCAAATTTAAAAAATGAAGAATGAAACTATCTTAAATGCAAATTTAAAAATAATGAAGGAAACTATCTGAATGCAAATTTAAAAATAAAGAAGGAAACTATCTGAAATGCAAATTTAAAAATAAAGAATGAAACTAACTGAAATGCAAATTTAAAAATAAAGAATAAAACTATCTGAAATGCAAATTTAAAGATTAAAACTGGAATTATCTGAAATACAAATTTAAAATTTAAAAAAAAATTAAACTATCTGAAATACGGATTTAAAAATCAAAAATGAAACTATCTGAAATACAAATTTAAAGAACAAACTTATCTCAAATATAAATTTTGTACCTGCTATCTACTACCTAGCTCAAATACAAATTTAAAACCCAAAAATTGAACTATCTCAAATATTGATTTAAAAATAAAAAATTAAGCTGTCTCAAATACAAATTTAAGACAAAAAAAATGAAACTATGTCAAATATAGAGCTAAAGATAAAAAATGGAACTATCTGAAATACAGATTAAAAAACCAAAAAAAGAAAGAAACTATCAGAAATACAGATTTAAAAATCAATAATATAACTATTTGAAATAGAGATTTTAATATCAAACATACTGTCGATCTGCAAAGATGGCGCGTGAAAGCAACTTCTACAAATACTCCAACAGCACATATATATTATACAATCTTGTTTGATATTAAAAAAGATTTATAACATTACTAAATATTGAATAATTTATTGAGAAACATTTTGTGCTACCTAGATATGTGTAAATATTTATAAAACGCAACGAAAATAATGTGATGTGATTTAAATATGTAATAGCAAACTAAATACGCATTAGCCAACAAAAATTGAGGATACAGCAGAAAACCAATAACTTCCAACCCACGGAAATAACGGAATTAAGAATTGGACTCTTCATATTCACAAAAGCTCTAGGAGACTTACTCAACAATGTCTTCCACAAAATATTATACTACGATTCAAACATAAGTGAATAATTAAAAACTCGAATAACTGTATCGAATAAAATAAAGCTATATTAATTTTTTTGTTTTTCTTTTTATATAATTCTATTCTGTTCTTACTAAATTATTACTATTGGTGTAATGTATAAGTATATATGTAGTTATAAGTATGTATGTAGAAATAAATGCATAAGTTTTAATTCAATATTAAAAATTAAATATTTTATTTAATTAATTACTTTTATTTTACTGATAGTTTTCAAAATCAAAAGTATACTATGCTGAATTGACTTCATTATTTATGAAATGAAAGTTTTGTATATACAAGATAATGAAATATCTATTATTCATATAAATTATATTTCGTGCTAATCACTAAACAACATAGTGAGTAATGTATCACTTAAGTAATTAACACATTAGCTAATTAAGCATAGCTAATCACTACACAATTTATGTGGTTATGCTGATAGTTATGTCACAGTAGCTATGTAATAACGTTTCTGTCTTATATATCAGTTTTCTCCACGAAATGTTCGTATCATTCGTATTTTCCAAGTTTGCAGATATTGTAATAGATAGACTGTTCCAGAAATTAATTACACTTAAAATTCTAACAAAGCAATACAAATTAAAATAACCACAAAAATAATGTTTTGGTTTTATCAGCAATAACTTGGTGCACTCAAAAAAGCATATAACTTCAATGGTTCAAATGAAATGCAAAGCGATAGTTACATTCCATGGATTTGGAATTGTCATCCTTCACATGAATGACATTTTATTTGCTTTTAATTACAGAGCACTACAATTTAATGAAAATCTTGGAAGAATTATATTTAAGAATTTATAAGAAATCTATATTTAAGAAATCTTGAAAATTACCAAATTGAAAAATGTGACATAAATGTGAATAGAATGAAAATGTGTAATGCGCCCATATTGCTCTTTGATAAAAATTCTTCAGAATAATGAACTGATACATACACTTCGCTGTTTAAATGTTAGATTATCCAGGTATATGCAAGATAACTATTAATAAGTGAAAATTATAAATAACACATATTGATGTAGATAATATATTTTGCAATTTTATTGCTCATTCAAATATTAGATTTGAATCAGAAATATGAATTCTAACAGGTGAAAAAATTAAAATGATAAATAAAACATTTTGATACAGGCAACATTTTTAATTCATAATTTAAATATTAGATATGAGCCAGAAATATACCTATTAACAGATGCTCTGAATAAGGTCTAACAGGTAGACAGTAAAGTCATAAAAAACTGTCAGATATCCACTATTAAAAAATTATCTCTAAATTCTTCATCTCTTTGATACTAAAAAGGATATTTTCTGACTCAAGAACTTCATATGTAGTTTTCTTTAATAAGAATCGATAATGTTTCGCAATCTGCGCTGGGTCTGAAATTTCAGTGTAAATGATTCGTTTTTATTTTGTGATAGTATCCCACTTAGAATAAAGTAGATGTAGATTCAACAATTATATAATTATATAATTTGTTTCTCTAAAAAATGAGAAAGATGCTAAATATTTACCTCATAAACAGTAAAATTCTGAATATGAGAATATAAATTTCAAGAAATTCAATTACACACGGCCGACAGCCTGTTAACTATAGAAATTTTGCTATAAAAGTTTGCAAAACAGCATTGTTTATTATGAATATTAAAAAAATAATCCCTTGATATAGAATCACACTAATATGAAAAAAAATTTCCCCAACAAAACATAAAAGCAAATATTACACAACTTAGTTAGAACAATAATATTGCTCAATATTGATCAATATTATAAATAATAACCGGTATTTTATAATATTTTACAATATTATAAATATTATTCAATACTCTTAAATATCTTTGTTCTTTTGGTGAAATATTGTATTTAAATGAATTTAAAAAAATTGTTTTGTATACTCACATTTCTCGAAGTGATGAAGTTGTCATCCAAAATCACATGATGACCTTCCCATCTTCTTAGAAATCTGGAACTCAACAACTTGCTGATGACTGTTCTGGTATGGTTCAGACGACACACATGTACCAGTCCTTCGTACACCAGCTTGAATCTTGGTCCTTGAGGACTACTTGGGGGCACAGGGGACCTGGAAGGGGAACAACAGTTCGACCTACTGCCAGAGATGCCTGCAGATGTGGCCGGATCACTGCCGGACGATGATGAAGAATCCACGGACAGATTCCTCATGTTGGACACTCCCAGGAGATGTCTTGGGTCCTCCAGATTCAGGCTATTGTTGGAAGTCCTGAAATTCGGGGAGGGCATTCTAGGAGTGGAGGGAATGCTGTCGTCTGGACTGCTGGTGGCCATTGAGATCTGGAGGGTCACTGGACTCTTGACGCCAGAGTTGTTCCTTTCTTCTGGTGGTGATGGATCCATTGTTAGGTCTTCTCGAATGCTGTTTCTGATGATAATGTGTGACTTTATATCATAGTTCCCATAAAATATTAAAAGGAATAGTAATAGTTTATCTAAGAGATAAGAATTTCCAAGATTCTAAATCTTTGAGCTGATCTCTACAAATTTGTCCTAAGTCCTTATGGTTATTGGAATGATCTAGCAGGTGTGTGAAGAACAACCAAGTTGATTGCTGAAATTGCTCTACTAATATTTCATCAAGTATATCGAATTATTCAGTAATGTTGATAACTGTTTTTGCCAGTGACATGTACAATGTTCTATTTCTTATAGCTAGTCAGCTGTTGGTATTCTGAGAAGTAATAACAAGTAATAAAGTTTCTGGTTTAAGATTCTTTTACTTATGTTTCAGAATAATGAATTTTATTAGCTGCTGCTAATTAAAATAACATTAACTTCTTTACTTTGAGTCAAATAAATAATTATCACCTCTATATAGTAATATATAGGGTATCATTAATTGATGATATACATCAATATCTCTAGATTTTTTTATAAGAAATAATATACAAACAATAATATTGAATTTTTTATGATTTTTATTAATGTTTGAAAAAGGATTTGATAGGATAAATTAAAATCAAACTTCAGAATTAATGATGAATTAATTCTAGAGTAAATGTAATTTTAATGATATTATTCGATAAACTTAATTTCTCTTTATTACTTTCGATAATAATAATTCGGTATAGGTGTATCGAAATAATTAATAGAATCTCATCACATGTGATATAACAGTATCTGAAGCTGACGTTATAGGCTAAAAAAACAAACAGCCAGAAAAGTTCATAATTAAATGATATTCCAGGTCATTTCTAAAACTATATTACGTAATTTCTTCCTCTCCGGCTATATGAAATAAACTGCAGATCATAATTTACATGAATTAACTACGAACACATTGTCAAATTTGTACCTCCATAGCTCCAAAGCACTGCGCCGGTTGCAGTAACGAAGAAAAACAGTACCTACACATACTCGATTACATTATAGATGTTTTCATTGCGTCACACACTGCACATTATTCGAAACACACTCAGTGTGCATCACCACACTGCCGCAGAGCAGGAAATATACTCTAAATCCCACACCATCCGGGATATACCGTGAAATATCCAGGCAGAAATGACCAGTTGACAATTCACGCTGAACTAATAACACCAACTGGCTAACACTCCTTACTTCTCTGTAGTCAGAATAGAATATACCGATGATTTCACGATAGAAATTGTCTTCAGAATCAATCGGCTTTGTTCATGGAATGCTAGAATGTGGAAGAATTAGAGACGTGATTTAGATGAGGAGGATTTTCTTCCGATCAGCTGGGCAAGATGGTACCTTGAATCAGGGTTACTGCGATCAGAACGTCTTGGGCGATGAAATGTTCCGGAGGATGTCGCCACGGGAAAGGAAAAGTCGCCAAGTTCGCCACTATCCGTTCGATTGGTTACACAACAGATCGGGGATTCTAGACCATTTAGAATTTCGTACGTATCTCTTAGTACAGGTTTCAATCAATTCTTCTACTGATTTTTGGAATTTTAAATTTTAACAGGGGGATTTAAAGGATTTTTAATCGTTGTTTAAACTTCAGGTTGTGAAATTCTATTAAGCATTTTGATGCATAATTATTTTTGTAATGGATTTTATTGCCATATTTTGTTTATAAGTATAGTAAATTTATAGCCTTAGTAACGTAAATTTTATGATGAAACAGCATCTAAAAAAATTGCCGAATTTAAAGTATTCTCAACAAGTTATACTTCGATTGATAAGCATTAAAGTTCCAAAAAAAAATTATTTTGAATTTTTTTAGTCAATATTATTAGGAATTAAATTATTGATTTAATTAGTTAAAAAAACGTTTGATAGAAACGAGAAATCTTTTTTCTTCGATTAACAAATTAAAAAAATGTCAGGACTTTCTCTTCATACCATTTGTTACATATATATATTCAAGTATTTTTAATGTTGCCTTTTTTGATATTTGAAAGAAAAAAGATTTGTTTTTATTTTGGTTTTAATGATAATTGAAAAAAAATTAATTTACATCGCTTTTTTTTCTTTCCAAATTGTTTAAATGTTTTATGCAACAATAAGAAAACGATTTAAAAATCCCTCCAGGAATTAGAATCTGAAATTAATACTTCTTTTTACAAAAATCTAGAAGAATTCATCATCAAATGTGCGAATAGCATAAAATGGGTTTCTACTTTTTGAAATTTAAGACCGAAATTAACACTATTTTTCTTTATATTTTTGTGTATCAAGAGGTATGTACAAAAAAATTAATTAATACGATTACATTAATTAAATAGGTTACGTGAAGTTTTTTGTGATTTTTTAATAAATATCTTAAAGTTAATAATAAATTGCTTTAACTCTTGATAATTTAAATGTTAATAAACTCAAAGCACTTATTTAATTTGAAATAGTTTCCGTGCAAAAAAAGGTGAGCAAAAAGGAAGGGACTTACAAAACAATTCAATGGCATACAATTTCAGATGGCATACTCAAAGGACTCTCATGACGAATATAATTACATTTGCCATGTAACTATGACACCATGTAAATTGACATCTACTGCAAAAAAAAAAAATGCCAGAATGAAAATTTTAATAACCATAAAGTAAAAAAAATTGAATGTATTTTCATTATATGAAAATGTGAAACATATTTATTTTTAAATTGGGATAGTTGTCTTAAAATAAATTCTTTTTTATAAAATACTAGAAAATTTTAGGAAAAAAACATTTAACAAATTTTTATCAGATCTTAATCTCTTGAAGAATGAAATGAAAAAATGATTTAAATGTTTCGTTTGCTAGCACTTTTTCATTTCTTCACATAGCAGTGGTCTTGAAATAGAGTTCCGAGAATTCCTGGATGTCATGAGATGCCCTTAAGTATGCTACAAATTGAAAAAAATAGAAACCTCTCAATATTAAAAACACAAATTCTAGCAAAAGCTTAATGCAGAGTATGAAATGTGTGTGATATAAGATGTGGGAACGCCAGTAACAAAAATTAGGCTATTATTATGTAGATAAATCAAATAACTTTATACAAATTTAAAATTCAGTTGCACTTTTTTTCTTTATTTTCATTTCAACCAATACTTATGTAATGTAACAGCAATCTAACTTATATATATACATTTGAAGACAAATAAAGGATTGCGTTAAAAATCATGTTCAAAATTCAGGATGTAATGAGATTAAAAAATTTGAAGACTACAGTCGTATACTAACCCTTAAAAAGGAAAGAATGGAAATGTATTATAATTGCAAAAAAAATCAACCCCAAATTTTTATGAATATCTGTGATTTAAACCCCCTCCGAATTCAAAAAAAAATAATTAAAAATATTATATATGCTTTTTTAAATATATGTATAATAATTTTATCTGAAAAGTAATTAATATATAAAATAATAATAATTTTATATTACAGAAATTGCAATTTATTTCTGTAAAATAAAATTTGATTTAAAATTCATGTATTTTTGAAAATTTTATCTATTTTTTATTAAAAAAAAAGAATTTAATAATAGTATTATTAGTATGAATGGAAATTTTTCATCTCTTGGAAACCAATATATTCAGACACAGTTCATTACTGTCTTTGAAATGCATTAAAGGAAATTAAATTTTCAAATTAAATAGTTTTTTTTTCAACATGTAGTACATTTACAGCTATTTTTGCATGATTGTTAAAAATTATTTCTCAAAAAAAATTGGAATAATCTTCCATCGTCACTTTCAAATTTCCATTAAAGGATGTCACTAATAAAGAATGTAAAAAAAAGGATTGTGATGTTATTCAACTCAACATTAACACCAATAAAAAATCATTTTAAAGTCTCAAATTACGTATTTCGCAGACACTTTGCTCCCGTCTTTTAATGATTTCACTTTCTTTATGTTTTTAAAAGATAACGAAAACTACCGAGATACGCAGAAGAATTTTGCATCATTTTAAAATCTAAAAAATTGCTGTTAATTTTTCACCAATCATGTTATGTTTTCTGTAATTTACACAATTTTGGAATATATTTATTTTTAATTATAACCACGAAAGCATACATAGAAATAAACGCATTTAAAATGTGCACGTTTGGAAACATGTTATAAATTTATTTTCGCGCGCTTTTAGGAAAGAATTTTGAAGAATATTTTGCTTTAAAGTATTTCAGTGGAATTATTTTCATATAGAGGACAAAGACAAAAAATTTTAAAAAATAAAATTCATATCTCTATTTATCTTTTCCTTCAAACAAATTAACCCTCAATATAAATAATAAATTATGCTCACAAACTTTTGTTATTTTTAAATTAGACTCTAATGCATCATATTGTATATTACAGCTCACATAGTTTATCACATTTCAACACTATGTTCCATTTTTTTACCCCTATAACTTCACTATTATATATATATATATATATATATGTGTGTGTGTGTGTGTGTGTGTGT
>JAPMOR010072667.1:162305-229324 GCA_026543865.1 Argiope aurantia
ATATTACATTCTTTGAACTCTGTGGAGATTCATTCAAATATAAGAACTCAATTTTTCGGTTTCTTTGTTGCATATTTCGTATAAGAAGACACTAAAATGTGCATAATATTATGAATATCACTAGGCGCTAGGTAGTGTTCATTCAAAGGTATTTGGAAAATTTAAATTAATGTTGCATATTTTAAGCTATCATTAGCCGATAGATTTTAGTACATACGTTCTTGAGCGATGAAACGTTAACAATTATTTTTATGTTAATATTAACATATTTTTTAATGTTAGTATTGTTTGAAGTATTTATCGCGTATGTAATGTATCTGTGATTCGTCTAGTTATTGTGTAATCATGGTTACAAAATTAATACAGTTTACAGTTATAGTTTCAAAAATGTGCTTTTAAGATTCAGAGAAGTCTGAAACATAAACATTCTTTAAACTTCGAATTTGAATTTATTTTATTATAATTTTTTTTTATTAATTTATTTTATTTCATTTCATTTTTACTATTACAATACTTTTAATTTGTATATAATTCGTATACCAGGAAGTGTAAAATCCATTCATCATAGAAACTGAGATTACTCTAGAAAGCCTAGACCATTTTTATTACAATTCTGTAGAAATATTTTTACATTTTTTACTACATAAATATACATTTTGAACTACAAAAATATGGCATTCTGTTGTATATGATCGAATCATATTATACATATCAAGAAAAGGAAGAAATTATGGATCAAGAAAGGATGTGTAAAATCCATTCACTAAAGAAATTGAATGATTCTAGAAACCCTTGATCACTTTTATTAATCCTAAATGACCATTAGTGTAGAAATATATTTACATTTTTTACTGCATAAATGTACATTTTGAACAACAAATATATGGCATTCGGTTATATATGGCAATTTTAAAGACATAGAAAAAGAGAAAGCGAGGCTTTTTTATGCGTTCCATTGTTCATGTCATTTCTATAAACATTTAGCTGTCAAAAATTATTTCAGTTCAAAATTGCAGATTCATTTAACCTTTCTCTTATATTTCTTAAACTATTTATAATTGTTTAGCTTTTTGACATATTACAGTAGAACCTTTCGAGGGATGTCACAATTCCTTTTTAAAACAATTGCTTTCAGTTTTTTAGTCTTTACGAAATAATTGATCCACTTCCCAGGGAAGCCTCTTCTTCATGCCTATAAATTCTGTGGATTCTAATTCCGGAACGTTCGAAATTTTCTCTAAGTAGAATTCGGATTAATATTATTCCCAGATTTTCAAAAGAGCTTTCATAGTACCATTCACATAAATTCTCAATCAACCCATTAGCTTTCAGTACAAATGGCTAGAGTCTGTGGAATTACAATAATTACGCTAACAGCAAGCGATTAACCACAAATTCATCGAAATCTATTTCCGGGTATCTAATCAAATATTGACATCTCTTATTCGAGAGCAATTGATTTGTTTGATTAACATATAATTTCAAATATTAAACTATTATCATAAATTTCAAATATATAACGGAATAAGGAACTCTTTATAATCATTGTCACTATTCTGAATTGTGGTGAAATGATAAAGATGGCGCCTAATTTGGTATTAGATTCTTATATCAAATTACCTATATTTGGAAAAATTTTATGTCTATATTTTTCCAAGCAAAATTCTATTACATTACACTCTCGAGTATCCGGCTGCAGTACTATCCTGCCTTGTTTTCTTTATCGTAATTAAATGGGAAAACCAAGGCTTTGCATCGGCAACACTGGTAAGGCATTGGAAGCGGGCATCTGCTACTATCTTATTACATGTCGTGTGCAAAGTACAGTGACAGGAAAATAGCTGCGTTCTGCTCGTTATTCATTGCTTCGTCAGTATGTAACGGACCTCAACTGTTTCCGTTGTTCCTGATTATAACTGCATAGAACGTACAGTATTCGTAAAGTATTCTTGGGGTATACTTAGTGTTATTTTAAGCGCACCACAATGAAGATTACAGTATATTAAAATGTGAGCAGGATTAAAGGAGATTTAACTTTACCATATTTCTAGTTTGACGGAGTGATATTTGTGAATCATTTTGCATTCTAATTGTCCCATGCATTGCATGATTTAAAGGACTCCCAGTTAATCTGAGGGATTAAAGTTAATTTACTATTTCAGTATTTTTAGTTAGATTATTAAAACGAAAGTAAAGTTTCCTGAAGACCTCCCAAGCTGCATGAAATTTTCTGTCAACTATAAATTATCACTTTCTCGTATACGAAATATAGAGAGAGAAATTATTGCTATTGCGAAAAAAATTCGAACTTGATATATTGACGATTCGATGCGTTTCAAATTTCCCTGAGTTAGAAAAACATATTTTTTGGCATTATATTTCCCTATCTGTGACCTCTGTAACTGGAAAATTCTGAGATAGAAAGATGAAATCTAGCATGTAGTCTTTACACTAAATTTGTAAGGTTTCGACCAAATATTTTGAAAGAAATTCTTTCAAAAGAAGTCTGTCCCGTTCTCAAGTAAATGTGAACACGATAGCTGCAAAACATAAAGAGTTGTATAAATAAAATTTGGAGCATAGATTTAGCCTCCATAGAATAGATTCATTCAATCAAGGAACTCCAATTTGGCCTAAGCTGTTTGGAAAACAGATTACCGGCCACCTCAATACAAATCTCTCAGTATAAGGACATAATATACACCACTTACTAATCTTATTGCCATGCCATTAATCTATTCACCCATTATTTCCTGAAGTTAGAAACCTTGAGTTCAAGCACTCCTTGACAATCCCCTCAAATCGGCAAATTTGGCATAATATATATAGAAAACTCACATACAGTAAGCATAAAGAAAATAGTTTAGTTTAGTTATATTAACGTCCCATTCTAAAGCAACACTAGGGCTATTTTGGAACGGACCTGGTAATTTTGAGCCGCGATCAGATAACCGCGATCAGAGGACGACAAATGAGATGGCAACCCCTTCTCCACACCACACTAGCGGGAGGACGTTTAGCGCTGATGAATTTAGCGCGCAACAGACCCCCTTACACGACGGCTCTTCGATATATTCGGGTGTCGAACCTGCAACCCTACGGTTCACAAGCCGAGACCTTACCACCAGGCCACCGCAGCCTATATACAAAATAAGAAATAAACAAACTAGATACATAAGCAAAGTAAGAAATAAAAATGCATATGTAACAGAAGATAATTAATAATTTTGAAAAGTAATAAGGCTAAAAGAAAAAAATGCGCTAAATAATAAAATAAATTTAGATTTAAAAAAAATGAAAAAATTAACTTTAAAAAAACTAAATAAATAAAGTGAGTGATAAAAAAAGTGAAATGAATAGTAAAAGTAAATGATTTAAGTATTAAAATGATCCAAATCAATTGTGAGCCAAATTTGATAAAGGATTGTTGAACGTCTTTTATTCTACCCTTTCGAATGCGTGTAAAAGAGACAACTAAAAAAAACCGCTAAGACTTAATTAAATGAAATCGGGTATATGATCTTGTGACTATAGTTGTATTTCTGTGTAAAATTTTTATTTCAATCAGCAGGAAAAATATGTCTTCCGAAATATATATTCAGATTTTCTTTACTATACTATAATTCTGAAATATACTATAACTAAAAATGAAAATCTCAGCATCGTGATGCTCCGACTTTGCCTTAAGTCAGAAGCGGTAATTATGCTTTCATAACAGCGTATGTGAGATAGTCTCAGTAAAATCACTCCTGCCGGTTTAATACGAATAAGTAAAACTATAATTTAATTTTCCAAATTAGATATTACTATTCCAACAATTTACTAGCATTTCATTTGTAGATGAAGTACTTTTAACCAGTGAGGTGCACGAGATCTCATAAAAATCCTGCCAGCCATTTGGAAATGACACTGGAACAAAATATGTATATATACACATTTACGTTAAAATGTATATATAGATAGACAGATTTATAGATTAGATTATTTTATTTCAATTGTTTTTTTATTTAAGATTATAATAATAGAGAGGTAAATATCTAATAATTATGATATGTTTTTTTATTGAGTTAAATCCATTTGCAACAAAATGACATATCTACAGTTTTGAAGTAAATCAAACATACTAAATTTCATTCATCTCGCTCAGAAGTTGTCAAGTTTTCTCCCGTACCATTTGATTATTCTTTTTTATTTTTGAGTACCAATTATTGTCAACTTTCCTGTATAATCTCTCTGTATAAGGGAATTTTAATTAAAAATGTTAAAAACTCAGATTAGCATAAGAATTAAACGATTCGAACTTTAATGGGATTTATTTTTTGATTTCATATCTTATTATATTTTTTATAATAGCATTAGTTCCATTTTCAAAATGAAGGAAATAGCAATGAAATAATTTCAAATTAACTTATTATGAAAACTAACAGTTACTCAGCCTTATAATCAACTATGCTAAGAGAAGATAATATTTATATTTTCCTTTAATTTATTTCATGAACCTGAGTTCCATAAATTCTGGTTCAAATGAAAACAAATGCATTCTTATATATAATCATCCACTACCATCTGTAATGTTGGATCGAATTAAAATATATCTCCACCCTTTTACGCTGCGTCATTATCGAATGAGAAATTCTGATATCCATTTTCACGCCTATTAACTAAAACAGGTTTGTTTTTATGTTTAAATTAATCGGTGTGCGAATAAACTTAAGCGTAAATGAATAGTAAAGGTCAATAAGCTGAGGTCTGCAATTATTAATATTTCATGTTTATGCTAACCAAACTTAATGGTTATGGCTAATGTTATGTTATATAATGTAATGAATGTTATGGCACGCGTGATGTTGTTATATATTTATCTCTAAAATGTACTGCAAATAATATATATATTTCATTTCTTAATCACTCTGCTGATGAACATGAGATTTTCTTCTATAATTTTCGCTAGTTAATCCATGACAATAAGATCTGAGATAATAGGATAACAAAAGCTTTAGACAAGCATATGTAGTCTGTAAGCTAGCTGAAGCTGACTGCAATATTTGTTATTAAATTAAGCATTAGATAAATACAGTTTCTCTATAAATTCTATTTCGTGAAAGATATTGCTTTAATGCTGAGCTCTTAGTACACTTCCTTCATTGATCTTCTTTTAACTTTTAGATTTTCATAGCTTTCACATTTGATTATGTATTACTTTCAGGCACTTCTAACTAATCTGCTCCTTAAATAAAGGAGCATTTTGTCTAGCGTATCACAACTAGGCAAAATTTTGATCTAATTCTTTGCATTTTTGAATTTCCATTTTCCAAAACAAACAACATAAACCCAGGAATGATACTTTTGAAACGGGAAAGATCTGAAAAGTAGAGATTCATCATAAAACTCCTGTGAATCGATTTTTCTGACAATTATAATGCTTTTCCTTCAAGTGTTCGATTATATAATTAGAAAGTAGAATTATTCTGTGAATATGAATAACATTGTTATTAGAAATATCATTAAAGATTACATATATATACATATTTATTAGTTTTTTAAGAACCTTTGAACTAACTACAGTCATAAAACAGAAAATATTATATTTTTCCTTTGATTGTTATTGCCATGAGCCCGAGCTAATAATAACGCATTTATAAAGAAATATGGAGAAAATTTCTTCTCCATTTCTTCAAAATCCGCCAACTAGGCTTCCTCGCCAAATGGAGCGGAACGCTTGGAATTCTGGGAACCCGCTGTAAAAGAAACATTCTCCCCGGGATTTCTATTCTTCGCTTTTGACAGTCACTGCGCAACATCACACGCATTGACGTAACAGAGGCTTCTTGGATCTTCACCTTAGACACGTGTTTTATTCGAGCAGAGGTGTCAAAACACAAGACCATTTTTACATGAAAACCTAGAAAAATGTCTACCACTTTTGCGACAGTAAAATGTAATCGATTTATCTTTAACGGAGATGCTAGCACAGAACTAGCGTTGGTGCATCGTGGCAGAGCAAACTGTAAGCAATTGTCTGATAGATGGGTATTTGGATGCGCTCCAGACATTTCCTACCGTGACAGTTCGAAAAATAATGGTGTTTTTTTAGCTTCTTTTTTATCTATTGCATCAAATTATGAGGGAGTTAGAAGTCAAATGTTAACGTCTCATTTAATCTTTAGTGAACGAATTCATACCGCAGACGATAATAGCGATCATGTGGACTTTTAAAAAAACGAAATCAGTTTTTTATTCATTTAAGTGAGTCTTTCGCACAACCGAATTCTGAATACTAGGAGCACTTCATTTTAAATAGAATGAAAAAAAAAAAGAATCAAATGATGAGGACATTTTTTTAAAATAAATTAAAGCACTATTAATTAAAAAGAAATTGTGGAAAAAATTAAAGACTATTAAAATATGTATTGCACTTGTAAACGGTATTTTTATATGAAATGCAGTAGAAAACATTTGAACATTTTGGACCACGTTCTTTTAAGCAGAATGCAAAATAACAAAAAGAGTCAAATGATGTGGACAAAAACAATTTAAAATAAATTAACAACAAATGCATTAAAATAAAATTGTGGAAAAAAATAAAACACTGTTAAAAATATGTATTGCACTTGTAAACGGTATTTTTATATGAAAAGCACTGGAACACATTTGAACACGTAGGAGCATGTTCTTTTAAACAGAAGCACAATAACAAAAAAAAAAGAGTTAAATGACGTGAACAAAATAGTTTTTAAATAAATTAACACCAATTAATTTAAGTAAAATAGTAGAGAAATTTAAACACAATTAAAAAATAAGTATGGCACTCACAAACGATATTTTTACATGAAATGCAGTAGAACTAGATAGATTCGAAGCTAACGTATTGACAACAAAAATTCTATTTATTCGAATTCAGAGAAATTGGGTTTACAAATAAACACAGCGAGAAAAAAAAGCAATTATTAAACAAAAAAATGCAGAAATTTGTCATAACCTTTTACGGTTTAAATAAGATGCATTAAAAATAAGTAAACAGAAGTAGTTTTAATGAATAAAGCAGTAATACTTGGCAGTTTTAACGATTTAATAATTTAAATAAGTGATTTTGATTAATAAGTTACTTGTTCAGGTTGTTGAAAAATTTATAAATGATTTTTTATTTTTAATTGAGTATGTATTGCCGTATAGCATAAATCAGATATGATGTATATGAAGTATGATATCACTTAAGAAATAAAAATAAAATTTTTACAATTTTTAGTTTGTATTTCGAACTACCCAAAATAAATTCGATTGATAAATGATATTTGCATTTATAGATTGTGCATTTTAATATTGTTCTAAAAGGATATTCAAGAATATAGATGGGAAAAAATGGAATTACCAATGAATTCGCATTAAAAACATTAGAATTAGCAAAACTCTATTGAATTTAAAATCCAGCATTCTTTGGAAGAATGGCATTACTCATGAAGGAATAAGTAGAATTGTTATGGATTATAAAATCAATATACTAGAATCAGATTTGGATAAGAAAAGGAACTGTAGTAACTTAATTTTCAAAATATTTTTTCCCAAAGTTTATTATCCGCTTTAGTTACACTGATGTCCAATGAAGTTTGTCCAATCTCTGTACAGCTAAAATCGACTCTTGGAGTACATAAAAATGCCAAAAGATCTATACTACTGCGACCCATATTTTTGAGAAAAATGTGAAAGAATATTATAACGTCATATCTGGTGTATGAAAAAAAACCCATAGAAACTATTAACACCCGTATTTGCATATGTTTGTACACGTCAAAGTAGTTCAAGGATATTCCAACCATATGGATGCCTTAGAATGACACCAAGCTGTTATTTGAATCGTATTTACAAGGTTGCATCTTTTAGCTGTAGGTAATCATCACATTGAGATAATGTATACTTTTCGTGAATATTCTCTTTTGAACTCTATTTTCGATCAGTATAACAATAATACCTTATACATTTCTAGAGAGCTTGACCATCACTATCCATAGCGCTGTCCTCTATATGCCAAGACCATCCACAAGTTGGACGACGAATTAAGAAATAATGGAAGTGACTATCTGACACACAATCTCCATGATGCTGGTGGAATAACGAGAAGTAGGCTTAGATCAACTCTTATAGATCAAATATTGCTGCATATTCTTGGCGACAATGCATGACCTATGATTCCAACATTATAGACTCCACGCATATCAGCGTTTTTGTCTATAATTAACAGATTATGGAATATCTAGGACTGTTGAAGGAGTATCGGTCGTTTTTATAGGCCACCATGATCTCCTGATCTGATATCTTTTGATTTCTCCCTACGGAGGAAATTGAAAAAATTAGTGTGTTGGCCTATAGCTACTAAAGAAAGCAACTTAACTGCTGTTTGTACTTTTGTGGACACTACGCGTCTACGTGTCCAGTCAGTCATTCCACAGCTCGCGCATGCATGCTTATATACGTGATGCATACTTAAACATCTTCCTGTGTAAACATATGCAAATGCTGATATCCATGTTTCCGATGAAACTTTTCCCCGCCTTTATCGGATATGACGTTAACATTTTTCTCGAAATTTACAGGTCGTAAAAATATAGTTCAAGGGGTAATTTTTATGTATTCCAAGCGATGAATCTAGCTGTGCAGAGTTTAGGTAACCTTGAATGGACACTCTGTATAAACTGAAATTTCAAATCAAATCAATTTGAAAATAAAAAGTCTTCATCCTCCTCCCCCCCCCCCCTCTCCCCAAAAGAAGAAATCGTTAGATATTCTTGAATTTAACAAAAAATTATATATATATATATATATATATTACTTTGGAACGTGATGATATTTATATAGATATAAAAATATGAGACTCATTGAAATTTCATTTTCCGCTATGGTGCGAATAAGCATAATTGCAACAAATTATTTTTTTTTTCATCCCAATAATGTAACGGATGATTTCTAGAAAATTTTCATATGTTTTTTTATTAAATAGTAATATAATATAAATTAGCAGGTAGTTCAAGAAATTAGCGATATTGCAATACTATTAATACTGCTAACAATTGAGGACAAGAAGTGGTAAACACTCCAAGCGCCAAAACCGAGAATGTTGAGAAATCTCAAGAAACTATTCGATCAGTCCACTTTAGTGACCTCTTTACACACTTTTCTTGAACTAGTTAGAGAATACCTCCTTTTTAAATGATTACACAAACGATTTTACGAAACACCTTGCAAGTATTCCTTAATTGTCCCTTCAACATGGAAAGAGGTGTTTGATTTATTTTTTGGCACTTAAACTGTTTACCAACTTTAGCTTTAACTCTGCTTACACCGAATATAACTCTCTAATTATATCCTTCATATAATTGTCAATCTTTAAGAGTTGGGTTCTTTCATTCCAAGCATACGCTTAAAGCAGCGGACATGGTCTCTCTGAAACTTTCATACATATACTCTAATAAAGATTTGGTGTAAAAAAAGGGTTATCCTCCTCCAATTCCTATTGTATAATAATTGTGGACCTTGGAATAAATCTTGAACACCATGAGTGCTCAGATTTTTATTTTCAGAGTTCTATAAGAATTTATGTTTTGTAGTATAAAGAAAACTGAAAGTATATTTCGGATGCCTTTATTTCGACCAACTAACGTCAATATTTGATAAAGAATTATAATTTTATTAAAAAAGATCTCATACAAAATTGCATTTGTCTTAAAAACGTATTAACGTTTTTGAGATAAACGCAATTTGAAATAAATGTAACGTTTTTTGAGTCATCATTTTTGCATGCATGAGAAAGTACAGATCAAAAAATAATCAACCTTTATACAGATTTAGTTTAAAATTTTAATATGGATATATACTTTATACAATACACTCCCGCGTATCCAGTTCCCGACTATCCGACCTAGTTTTCTTACATCATAATAAAATGAGGAAGGCAAGGCGTCTGTTAAATCGTCTATTAAAGAGTTTTTCAAAACCTAAAAAGTAAATTTTGACTCTTATCTTAGGGTTATCTTTTCATATCTGTGTAATCATTTATCAGCGAAAGATAAAATCACTTTCAGCGAGTTTTCTTAAGAACTAGGCCTACGATTTAAATTAATATTTTGTTTATGTTTCCTGCATTTCAGTTGGGCATTACAGAATTTATATCAAAATGTGAACAGTTTATATTCTTTAACTTATTTTTTCTCTAATAAATTCTTGAAACGTTCAGTGCAGTATATAAACATATATAAATACCAGTACACAGTCTTTTATTTTAACTATATACATTACCAGCTACTGCTTTTATGATTCACCGAGTCGCGGCTGCATTCATATTGAAATAAATGGAGGGCTTATTTTCAATAAGAAGTGAGAAAATACGTATTATAACAGTAAGTTTTGGATAACACTTTGTCCTCTGGTATTGGTGGCTAAGAAATGAATTCATAGAACTCTAGCCTAATCGGCTTTTTTATTATCCGGTCAGACCTTCCGCCACTTTAGGCTGGATACTCGAGAATTTACTGTATATTAAAAGTGTGTGTCAAATTTTGTTCATCTAACTCTTTAAGATTTGCATTTATCGTATTCACTTACAGACGATATATAATTTTCCTTGTGAGTAGTTTATGCTCAAAATTTGATGTAAAAGATCATATGCCTAATATTACCTATTTATATCAAAGCGTTTTTGAATTATTATGTTGGCAAATAAACAAAATATCAAAAAGAAAGGTTTGACATGTAAAGATTAGTCAAAATCTTGAGTTCCAATTTTTTTGACGAATACAATTGCTTTGTATACGAAAAAGTAAAACAATATGTCTACAATACGTCGTCAAAAGTAAAACAATACGTCAACAATTTCTATTTCAAAAAAAAAATTATGAAATTGGTTAAAAATGATACAGAATTCTTATTTTCAGATTCTTAATTAATGCCTTCTTGTGACGCTGCTGGGAGTACGCTGTGATATTGAAATTGTGGAAACCAACCATACTAGCTTGGAAGAACTAGAAGTCAACGAAAAAAAACGGAAAAGTTCACAAAGAGAGCACTCTCCTTCCTAGACAGTATTTGTCTCAGAAAAGATGCAAAGAAAAAAATCTTTCTAAATCATTTTTAAAGATAACTGGTCTGCATTTGTGTTAAACGAGTGTAATTCTTTCTTTTGGTCTTTTCTGTCCACGTGTCCTTTTCTTGAAGCTGCTGTGTGTAAAGTGGAAGTTATAAATTTGGCACCATTCTTGAAATTTAAGTACTGCACTGTATGAAAACGGTTGATAATTAATGGCAATATATGATAACATTAAAATAAATTAGGTATCAAACGCATGGATCTCCGAATTCTAGGTTACAACAAAGACACTTCGATACTAGAAAGTTAGGATCCTGATTATTCCCACCATAACAATTATATTTAAAACATTTTTATTCAACAAAAGTATATTCCGCTTCAAAGCAGCAAAACTTCTCCTCTGAAAATCTGATAAGATTTTCATCCAGTAAACGTCTTACAAATACAATTTTGGGAAGAAATAAAACTACAGCCTGTTTCAGAATTGTATACTTATCACTTTTGGGTGATTTTACTGTCTGACATGGGTGATACGCAGTGAAAAATAGCATTTTAATTTTTTTGTTAGATTTTCTTTTCCGTTGTTGATTGTATTTTTGTTTATGAATTTTACAACTTTGCTTTAATTCGGAAATATATGTATCTCTATACTTCTTAGTATAAATATTCCTCTTTTTTTTATTGAAATCGAAATTAATTGGAGCATTCTCAAAAGTTAGAGAGTTTCCGTATTTGAAAACAGACAATAAACTTACAAAAAGGATGATTAAAATTCCGTTTCCGTTTACATAATGATTCTGGAATAGTTATTAATAATTTTTAATTAGTTATTCTAGGAAATTAGATGTTTCAAACAATCAAAACTGTACTCTAACGACAACCAAACACATTCGTTATTAAAGTGGCATGATATGGAATATAAAATGTAGCTTCTTATTTCAAACTATATTAAATGTACAACTAAGCTTCATGTAGTCTACAACAAATTACTATTATAGACTTTTTGTTTACTTGTTTGGACAACTGAAAAAAAATCAAATAGCCTGATTTATAGAAACAACTGCGTTTTGTTTAAATATTAAATGAAAATCTTGCTTTAGCTTGTTGTCCGTTACATCGAAATGATAACATTTAATTCATGATGAAATGCAATAGTGTATTTAATAATTATTAAATGCAGATAATAGTGAAGTACAATGGATTTTTTAAATAAATGAGAGCTACACTCGGTTTATCAAATAAATTAATAGATAATTACCAAGGGACTTGTAACTTTGAAAGAAATGAGATTTTTTTAAGTATTTTCAGATTATCTAATTTTTATGCTTTCATTTGATTAATTATTGCTCATGTGCTTGAACATAATCAAATTAAAATTAAATAGTGATTACATTTTAAAGCATTATTCGTCCTTGTTTTTAAAGTCGTTTGCAGATCAGTGTTTTTTGTACTTGACTGCCTAACTCACAAGTAATAGTCGTAGTAAATTTTGTATATAAGTGCTTAGAATGCGTTAAAAAGATTTATACATTTTTTATAATTTTGTTTTTAAAAATTTATAATTAAATTATAGAATTTTTGCTTTTATTTTTTTTATACTCAAAATATTGAAATCAATTTTTTGGAAGTCACCTTCAATTTAATATTTTGTTATTTCAATTTATCGTAATATGTGTTACTTAAAAACTGCTTGTATTGAAATTAAATTACAATAATTAAAAAAAAACAATATGGTTTTTAAAATTTCATTCAGGACAAGTGGAAGCAGATTAAGGTTTCCAACAAATTTTAATTCATTTAAGATTTTAAAGAACTAATTCATTGATAGCGACGTGGATTTTATCAAACTGTAGACTAATTATAATTCAATCATTTTTGCCTTAAAATAAATTTTAAATGAATTAAATTTTCCATTGAACAAGCCATTATCCAGTAAATAATAATATTCGTCCAGTTTTTGAAAAAAAATTAATTTTTATCCTCTTTTAGGGGTTTGTCTAATAAACTTGAATCCAATATTTTTATTATTTTCTCTTTATATTGTCAGTTTTAAAATTAAATTAAGAGTACCTCATAAAATTACCGAAGCCATTCATGCATTACCTGAGATAAGAACTTAGAAATATGATGAATTATTATTTTTTTTCTTTCATATTACTGAATGTGTAAAAGTACGAATATAAAATTTTACAACAATGAGTTTGATTTAGAGTAAGAACTTTTTCGGCTTTTTATTTTCGATCGTATAGACGTTATTATGCAAACTACAGGTGCGCTATTTAGTGAAGCCACAGTTGTGCTATTTAATATCAACGCCCACTCATTTCATAATTAATACTCACTCTACTCACCTGCTATCTCTACCTTTTTAAAATTTTGTCCCACATGAATAAAAATTAAAAATATATGCACCATAAAAAATACCATTTCCAATTAAATATCAATTCCTGAATAAAGTATCTACAATCAATGAAAAAAAAATCATTCTAATTATATTCTTAAATGAATATATTATATGAAACTTTATTAGTATAGTAAATAATAAATATTAATACCTAAAAGCAAATATTATTATATATTATTAATAAGAATTAATGCAATGAATAAGTCTATTTTGTTGAAATTCGTTTCGATATATCGAGTTTTAGCTTCCTTTATTTCAAACATAAAACTGGTTCAAATAGCAACAATATTCTATACTTTTTTTTTAATTTACCAGCATGATAGAAAACCCGATTTCATAACAGGAAGAAGCCATTAAAAATTTAATAGCCTTTTTTTACTTAGCATAGAGAAAGTATAGTAATCGTCAAAAAATTCGTACCCAGATTTTGAGAAACCTCCACGTTTTAGAACTACCTGAGTTCGAAAAACACATTTTTTTTGGAAAATGTCCATCTGTATGTCTGTGGCAAAGATAACTCAAAAATGATTTGAGCTAGACGGTTGAAATTTGGTATAGGATATTAGAACAAATTTGCAAATTTCTATCAAATTTTGAATAAGAGGAAATCCGCCTGTCCGAAAATAAGTTAATGTGATAATTACAAAACAATGAGAGCTAGATACATAAAATTCGGTACATAGATTCAATACCTATAGTGTAGACACCTTTCAAATTTCGACCCAAATCCAACTACGGGTTGCCTGTCTGTCGGTCTGTACATTCAGAAACAAGTAAACGCGATAATTTAAAAATGCAATTACTTAAATGTATCAAATTTGGTATGGGATTTTGTGACTACAAATGTAGTTTTGTGCCAAATTTTGTTTCAATTGGTTGAGAAAAACTGGTCTAAAACAAATTCGATTTTAATATACTATTAACCGCATGCCAAGTATTAATCTCTAAATAACTCGTCAAGGATGACACGATAGATCCAGTAAAAATACTAAATTCTCGCCAAAAGTTAAAATTGTAACGCCCCTGTAGGGAATTCTCTGACGTGTCAAGTTTATTAGAGAGTGTTCGAGAAAGTTTTCGGGAGACCACTTCCTTTGATTTAAAATGTGCTTAATCTATCATCTCTTTTCAACCAACATTTAAATAATTTGTTAACTAATTCATGAGACTTCCGTCCACATTAAATATCTGAAAGATAATATCTTTTTTGAACTAATAATTATCTAGCACAGTAATTTTTAAATACTTTTTTTTTTATCTACCTTTATTTTCAAGAAAATAATTACCTCAGTTTCAATTAATGCTTGATTATTGTGGCTGCCCTCATAAGCGCAGATTTAAGGTGGAGAGATATAAAAGAAAAATAAAATGCATATCTAAATAATAAAGATTAAAGAAATATATTAATATCCGTGCCATTTTATGTTTATTTCAAACATTCATTTACATTTTTAACGCTAAAGTTATATTACCAGAAATGATGTAAAGTGCAGTTTGTAGTGCATGTACCGCAGTTTGAGAAATACTGCTATAAAATCTTCTCTCATTTTCCAATCTAGTATATTTCAAATTGAGTGTCAAATTTTTTTTAAAAAAAAGCATTGATTTATGCATTAAAAAAATTTTAACAAGTTCAATTATTCCATTAGTAGAATAAAGAAAAAAGAAATGAGGCGGATATGGTTCGCTTTTTTTAATACCAGTATTACAAAAAACTTTAAATTGATGAGCTGCCACAATTCACATGTTTAATTTGCCCATTTTTCTTTAAGGCATGTTACCGAAACTTGCTAGGTAAAGATGAACTTTTCTTCAAAGTTGTGTTTCATTGAACACGGCAATGTATATACAAAGTTTGCATATCTGGCAGAACTGGGTTTGGCTCAATTATGAAGAATAGAATAATAGGCTAAGAATAATTTTTCCTGATTTCTGATTGACCACAGTAGTCTTAACTAATTATTCTTGATAAATTAACAGCAAACAACTTTCAGGCTATTTTTTTTAAGTGAGTGAATTTAGTTACCTGATGACCCAAAACATTTGATTTTTGACCACTCGTTCCGGATTGGAAGAATATCCTAGGTATCATGATTTTTTATAGGTAAATAAGCAAAAAGAAATATTTAAGTCCGTAATAAACAAATTTTTTGAGAAAGAAAATGGGACTTACATTATTTCAACAATTGTTTAAGGAACACCAGAAAAACAAGCAATGCATTTCTTAAAACAGGGAGAAAAAAAAATATATGTCATACAATATCTCAGGCGGACTGACATATTAGTAGCCAACTGTCCAGGGATATTCGGCTTTTTTTCTTGAGACATTCCGACTGGGTAAAAGAATACTGAAAAAATGTCCAAGATTTTCTTTATTTCTAAGTTATCAGTAAAAATGTTTTATTCAGTGACTGTTATTTATTTATTGAATTTAACCAATATCAATATCTCTTATCTCATCATCTCGGATCGAATTTTGAAGTTCAAAATACCTGACCAATTCATTCTTTTCAGATTGTCATGCTGAACGAAGTGAAAATTTTCTTTCATAAGAATGAGGGGAATATCACATTTCCCTAAATCTGTCAGCAGCAATATTTATATGTCACATCACTGACTCTCTGACCCACCCGAAGGCCACACGGAAAAAGAATACTGAGTGACCGGACCGCCGCAGCAGCAACATTGGCGGGAACAATGTTTAAGTCCTAAGGGCCATCACCGGCCCCGGTACAACCTTTCCCGAAGGAAATACGTTCCCGTCATCAATGAGAGGAGTCAGATCCTCCACCTTCTATGCACCCACCAGGGTGGCGAGATCCAACCACCACACCGGAAGCATTTCATCTTCATTTCGAGTTGCCTCCTGAGGGGAACAGCCGTATATATATATATATATATAACATTATTTTGGTTGAAGCAGAATGCAGGTTCGAAGACATTGATGAGACAGTATTTTTAATTTCGTTTTCTTCTCTTCCTGGAGACAGGCGTGACTTATTACAAGAAAGCGCAGCGCAGCACAAAAGCAGAAGTAAGAAAGAAAGCAAAAAGGGACGAAACAAATGATCACTAGTCTTATATAACATAGGATTTCCGGCCACGCGTCAATGGAATACATGTGATGACCTTTGACATGGGCAATGAAAGTTTCACTTTCATATATATATATATACCAGTATTTTACGAATTGTTTAAGCTACAGTTTGGAAGGCAAAGTTTTATTAATCTCATTTGCAATTGTAGATTAGTATTGCAAGTGGGATTCGAGCTGTAGAAAAGAAGTGTACAGTACATTTGCTCATTGACGAATTTTTGAAGATCTCTGTAAGGATACTATGTATCATAGTTTAGTGAAAAGGTTGTAACACCTTCAGAATATTTTACAGAAAAAAATTTAAATGAGCGAAAAGAGTTGTGCTAACAGTTCTACAATCCAATGCTTTTTATAGATTTTTGCTATTGGTTTAAAAGGAAGAGAATATTTTTGTTCTTCGATTAATCAAAATGAAATCTATCATTTCCATACTAAATTTTAGAAATTAGGATAAAAATAAAATGATTTGGTCTGTCATCATCACAAGTTTTGTTGATGACTGACCAAATATGAAGCAAGATCAATGAAAAGCCAAATCAATAAGAATAAAAAGAATAGCATATGATAGAAAGAATAGTATTATATGACAATAAAATTGTAAATAGAATAAAAGCAGCCAATTCACACGAATCTCATTCTTCTAAAAAACAACAGAAAAGTTATTATTTATGACAGAAAAGTTGCAGTTTTATTTTACGATATTGATTGTGGAGAGCTAAAACACAACAAAATAACTTTTGTTAAACTTTTTATTCGTGGATTTTAATTTGTCCACTATATATTAACTTGAAGTAAAGAAAAACATCATCAAGTGGACACAACAAGAAGATGAAGACTTTTAATATAAATATTTCTGTTATTAAATCATGCAACACTGAAGAGGGAGGGGGGGGCATTTTTGTTTTCAAATACGAATATTTCCATGACATTCCACCGGAAGATCAGAAGTCTCTGTAGAATAGTTTAAGTATTTGTTTAGGATTTTTAAGAATATGCATGTGTCCAAAAAATAAAGATTAGATGGATGAGATGCTCATTTGCTATCATAAGCTTGGAATTCACATGATTGAGAAGATTCACTTTGTCCATGGCAGCATTGATTTGTTTTCACACATTTATTGCATCAGTGATGTAAATATTGCTGTCATTGAGAAAAGGCATAAAGATAGGATGATAGGCAAAAATGATAAAAGGCAAATAATAGATAAAAAAGATAGGAAACTAACTAATATTGGAAATCAGGTTTGGTTTGGATTAGTTTAGTTACATTAGCAACCCATTTTAAAGCAACATTTGGGCTATTTAGGGATGGACCTCGTAATTTTGAAAAGTGGGCCAATGACGAGGACCTGAGTTGTCAATCCCTCATCATAAAAACAGGAGGACATTTGGATTCAACATGCACCATAACTGCTTGGTTCTTCATTGGAATAGAGTATCAAACATGGGACCTTCCAGTACTGAAATTGAGATCTTATTACCCCATGCAAATCAAGAGGCCCTTCACAGATATAATAAAATCTACAAGTTATGAGAAGCTGGATTATCAAATAGACAAATTAAAGACACTATTTAAAAGTCAAAGATTTTTTGTTGTTGTTATATTTCTACGCTAATCTAATTTAGTGCATTCATTTGAGTTTACTGAAATTTTAGAAAATTATCCAAAGGATTTTTTTCCTTTCTTCTTCTTCTTAATGTTCTCGTATTTATTTATAGATCAATAAGGTTCTATTATTTCCACAATTAACTGATTAACAGCTTAGCAAACTTTACATTAGAATATTTAGGTTAAATTTAAAAGTTTTATAATTTTTTAATGTTTTGTTTAAAATTACTTTGAAAATTAAAATATTATATGAGAGGCACTGACACTAACTGTCTTGAAAGTGATTTGTAATTAAATAATTTATTAGGTCAGTTTGCCATGATATCTATTACATAAGTATTGCTTAAATAGAAATGAAATTAAAATCAATAATATATGCATATATGGCTTTGGGAGTTGAAAGGAGGCTTCAAAGCCTCTATTGTCTAAAGTGCTAAGGGCAGCCTTGAAATTAAGAAAAAGTGCATAGCTTGAAATCATCAAAGCTGTTACTACACACATTGGATGATATAATATTTAATCATAAAAATATTCATTTAATATTTGAAAGATTTTTTTTAAATATCACCTTATAAGGAAGAGATGTACATTTCATTAATCTGTTGAACTATATCCCAGATTTTAGTGCTAATGATTTGGTAATAAGATAATACTTGCCTTTTATGGTCACAGCAATGTAAATAAACTAATTCGAATGCTTTCTCGAATCTTCCAGAACATTTGCTTAACTATGTGTTTCTTCTTTTTAATCGTTCTTGTAAATTTGTTATAAAACAAATATTTATAAAAATACTTCAAATTGTAAATGAATTTAAGCCATAGTATTTCAAGATACATCAATCAATTTCAATTTGAGCTAAATGTATATAATTTAAGAAATTGTATAATAATAAGCCTAAAACCTTTATTTAATTTTTAACTGCTTATATATTTTAAGTAAGAGAAACAAAATAAAAATGGAAAAACTAATGTTATAAAAATAAACAGAAAACAACTAAACTTAATCAAAATTAGAATACTACAATTAAAAATGAAGTGACAAGTTTTAAAAAAGAAAACATTTTTTAAATAGAAACAAATGCTAATAAAATGGAACAGAAATAGTCCAAACTGAACAAGAAATGGAATAATTTAAAAGGATGCAAGAAAGAAAATATTTCTAAAATGAAAACAAATGCTAATGGAATGGAACAGAAATAATCCAAAATGACAAAGAAATGGAATAATTTAAAATGATGCAAAAAAGAAAATATCTCTAAAATGAAAGCAAATGCTAATAAAATGGAACAGAAATAGTCCAAAATGGACAAGAAATGGAATAATTTAAAATGATGCAAGAAAGAAAAAGTTATTTCTAAAATGAAAACAAATGCTAACGGAATGGAACAGAAATAGTCCAAAATGACTAAGAAATGGAATAATTTAAAATGATGCAAAAAGGAAAATATTTCTAAAATGAAAGCAAATGCTGATGGAATGAAACAGTAATAGTCAAAAAAAGGAACAAGAAATGGAATAATTTAAAACATTGCAAGAATGAAAATGTTTTGAGCAATAAAATCAAGGAAACTGGGCTCAGAGTAAAAAAAGAGTTTATTTTACATAAACTGTACAAATGTATAGTTTATTCACTAATTAAGTTTTAAACATCATTGTTACAAAGAAACAAAAACAGTGACAATGTTAAGTTTTGTAATTGTGATGATTTCATTAACAGAGCATTAGTTTACGATTTGAATACAAATGAGCGTGGCAATTTCTTTTAAGACCTGCACAGCAAACACATATTTCTCACAGACACAAATAAGATGACTTTGAATTCAATTATACAATTATTTAACAAGTGACACAATTGGGAGGGAACAGCAGCCATATCAATAAGTCAGTCACAACCTTAATCCTCATCAGAATCTAAGCACGTACGTCTTCTGTCAAACTGAAATAAATAATAGGAATAAATAAATTTTTAAAAAATAAGATTAAAAACTTAATTGCTTTTTCAAAATTAATCACTAATCAAAATAAAGAAGAATATGCTTAAATTCTAAAAAATATTCTAACACTGATAACAAAAGTTGAGAACAACTTTTATACAACTAAACATGTGCAAGATATATATCTATAATATATATTTTATTATTAAATTATAATAAAATTAACCCTTTGCACTCGGAAGAGTAATTCGATGCCTAATTACTCACCTGATACAAAAACTTATTTATTGCTCCGAAAAATAAATATATACAAATGTTTTAAGTTGAATTCTCGCGTTTAATTAATTTGCAACTTCTTATTACTCTGCAGGTATTTTTAAAAATAAAAAATAAATAAATAAAACATCAAAATGATGCATCATATTGAATGGTGAGTGAGAATCATTATCAAAGTGCCAAGGGTTAATTCAAATATACAGCAGGAACAAGTTTGCTTGCCTTGAAAAATTGTTGTTTCGGTAAACATAATTGAAAAACAATAATACACTTTTATATATAATTGCATTTATCGTGCATCAATTTTATAAATGGCACAGATGGCAAATTTTACATGTTTACTAAATAAAAATTGCAAAATTCATAGAATTTTGGTTGCAGAGTCAAGTCTCGATGGCAAATTGTTATTTTTATTACTTAATACATGAACTATGGGCAATAACAAATATATATTATACTAATAATAAAGCAAAAATGCATGTGTAAAGTACTTTACAAGACAGCTAAGCTGAAATTGGCACAGATATGCTTTGGAGGAAGAAATTGTATGCTTTGGATATTTTCTTTAAAATTTATTAGAATATTATTTATTTAAAAATTAAGCACAAACCTGACCTTTTTTTTTTCTTCTTCTTTTGGCAATAAATTCTAAAAACATTATAACACAAAAGTTATTTTTACACCATCTTAAAATTTTAAAAATAGTCTTTGCAGTTATACTAATTTAGCTGACAGAATTTTTTTGTCTAATTTTAATTAATTTTTAATATAATTCACAGCAATACATTTTATAAATTATAATGAAACTTAAACTCATAGTGGCTGAAATATTCCTTTTCTTAAAACATTGATGATCAATGTTTGAAGATTTGGCTTATTTTTCCAATTAAATAGGTGTTTGTTTAAAACATGTTTTTAATTAATTTTTTATTTTAATTCTAAGGCAACTGTGATCAAGATTTAACTTCAGAAGAAAGCAACAGTGAAAAAATTCAAAAGTTTGTCCATTTTTAAACATTTGTTTTCATTCTTGTAATACAGTAAAAATATATATTATCACTCATTTAGCATAAAGTTTTGATATCTTTATTTCATTGACTTTTTTTGTTTTTGATTTAGAGGAATTTTGAATGAAATAATCTTCTAAAAGATTACATAAATTATGAAACATATAATAAATAGTAAAGTAATATAGTGAATATAAAATTCTGTAACAGATTGTTCCTACTTTCTTTTTTATATATCTTTTAAATGTGCTTCAATTAAGCAAACATGTTATTGTATCAGTTGAAGTTTAATCACTTTCTGCTTCAAAATAAAGCACAATTTTAGGTGAGAAAGTAACTAGACAAGGCCACGCATAAAAGATTTCATTGAAGTTTTATGCGCAAAATAATATAGGGGCACCAACTGGTTACCAAAAACAACATAGTAATAAAAACAACAACAAAAATCCAATATTACTCAGAAATTATTGTCATATCTAAGTGCTTTTAGTTTGGTTGATATTTAAGATATATGTTAGGCAAATTATACACTTATAAAACAGCCATTTATTTATGTTTACATAGAATAATTTCATTATAAAAAGATATTATTCTTTATAATTATTGTTTAATAAAAGTAATTAAATGTACACAAAAAATACTTAAATGTCTAATTAATTTACTTAAAACTAAGAACTTCAATATATAAACAAAACCATTAACAAAGGATTCAAAAGATCTGATAAACACTTGATTACAATATTCTTTTTTTATGGAGCCAATGAAATAATAGTATAATTGTGGGAAATACAAATTGATATAAATGGAACCATATACACACATATTTTGTTCTGGAAATCAGAAGAAACCAATAAGAATACAGAATTAACAACAAAACATTACAGATGAGAATGTAATTATGGAGTAATTCTAAGTAAATAATAATTCAATTGTTTTCAAATTTAAATCATATCTGCCATTTACATAAAGAGCAAATTACTGGCAACATTTTTTCAACAACAATAATAAATGAAAAATAATTATATCAATATACATAAAATACAATTTATTAAATAAAACATTATAAAATTGGAGGGAAAATAGATCCATTTATTAACACTTTGACTTCCGTGAAGTGACCAGTGACTAGTGGGGACATATAAATTACATTGTAAGAAATTCAGTGTAGCAGTTAATATGCTAAACAACAAATGAAAAAAAAAAAGGAAAAAAAAATAAAAATAAATGATGATAAAGGGGGGGGGGGACCATAATTACACAAATTATTCTTACTAATAAAATCTGATTGTTTGTTTAGACTTAATAATAAATGAAGGATTACAAAACTATTTTTAAAATGCAGATACATACATAATAGAGAAAGAGCATTTCCACAAATTCTCTAAAAATAATTTCTGATTAGAACAAATCTTTCCCTTACCCCCCCCCCCCCCCTCATTGAAACTAGTAATTCTTATTCATTTAAATCATATTTTTTTTGTAGAAATTTCTTTTTTATTATTATTATTTTTAAATTAAAAAAAAACTATTTGGTTCTAAAAGTTCTACTAGTTCTTAAAAGTTTTCATTCAAATAAACATTTTTAATCCTTAATAGAAGAGAAAAATAATCATCGAGTTTCTTCTTTAATTGTTATCAAACAATACTGATCTATGAATAATATATCTACACTCACATTAAAAAAAGCATATTTAAAATAGATATTTGGAGATGAGAATCATTTTACAACAAGTTTTGTAAGAACTTATCACATGAACTATTCATTTTGAAAGTGGTGTAAATCCATTTTCAAAAACAAACAAACAAAACAAAACAAAAACATTTAGTATATTTTATTAAATTAGTGTAGGCTTTTTATTTAAAATTCATGTATATATATTTGATATCTTAAAAATGCTTTGCTCATATAAAATTAGACAATAAATGAAAGTTTACAGTGATTGATTATTAAAATGTTGTAATCCCATCACCTATCTAAATAAACATAGGTGATGGGATCATATTTGTTTTATTTTTCATGTTGAAGATAACCATCCTTATTTTATTTTGTTCCAATGGATAATTTAAGTAATGATTTCATCCAATAGTTAAGAATTAATAAATCAATATTATTTTACAGTAATTGAAATACAACATAATAACATCTCACAGGAAGTGTAGTAACATAAAGATATAATTAATGCAAATTAATAAAGTACAATTAACTTATAAGTAAATATAATTTAATTAACCTTTACAATAAATTGGTTTAATGCTAATTTTAAGTATCTAATTTTTTATAAATCAAAATTAAATGATTTTTAAAATTGGTTAGTTATATAAATGGGGTAAATCCATTTACAACCAGTAAATATATATTATTTTAATTAAATTCTTCTACAAGAAATTTTTATTATCAAATTAAATATTGAAAAATTGGTAGAAACAATGCTAGATTTGACTTACTTAATTTATATTTTTGAACTAAAATACTAACTTTAATTTTCTTGAAACAAAAGGAAAAGAACTTGTGCTACTTTCAAAATAAACAATTAACATGTACTTTAAATATAATATATCATACACATAATGTATCATACATCATAATTATAAACAAAAATAACAAATAAGTGAATAACAAATTATTTTTTTTAAAGTATAAAATATTTCCTCCTTCAAAAATATACTATGAAATAATCTTCTATAAAATTTACACTTAATACTAAGAAATTAATAAAAATACAAGGTTCTTCCAACATTTTCTTAATGCGAATTATTGCAAATAATCAATTACCAAACACAAAATTTTTGAAATTCGATTTACTTAAGTAATGTTTCCTTAAAGAAAAGTAACAAAAATGTTATTATGTTTGATATTTTTTTCTTAGTTAGTGTCTATATACCAACAGTAAAAAATACTAAACATGCTAATTTTTTAAAAACTCTTTTAATTAGAAATTCTATTGCTAATTTCTGCAGAAGTCTTAAAATGTTTCTCCTCCCTGTTCTTTTTCTTCTCATTTAAATATTCTCTTAAAAAGCTTCTTCTTATTTTAAGTCAGATAATAAAATTAAGCATATTATTATTTAATTTCTATATGAGGAACATTATAGAATAATTTTAAAAATTAGCCAATTAGATAGGCATTCCATATGAAAGTTACTTAGTAGCTAATATGAGTGATTTCTTATTTAAATGTGATAATTGATTCACATCTAGGTGCTTCATAACAATAATAATCAAATCAAGAAACCAATGATTTACAATCAAGTTTTCAAAATGTTTTATTTTACTAAACACATTAAAAACGATTAATAAATTAGATTTTTTTTTTTTAAATTTAGAAATATCCATATATGCTCCTAACTATAATTGCAATTATTTTAGCTTTTTTTTATATGAGCATAAAAATGGGGAAAAGGGTACTTCCACCCTTTTTTTTAATTACTTTCATAATAAATATTATTTCAATGAATAAATCTTGTGCAAGATAATGCTAATAAGAAGAAGAATAAAAATTCAAATCATAGAAAATCTTCACTATGGACAAATAATTTTTAATGCAAAATTTTGTGTATATATTTGCAGATCAAAGATTTTCATGTAATATAAAATAAGATTTTTTAAATAATAAAACATACATAAGGTTATCTTAAAAGTAATTTTACATTATCCACAGTTTATTGAATGAAAGTCAATTTGTAAAAACTTATTGGTCAATTTAAGGCATTAACATTTTTAATAACATATTTTACAACAAATACATCAATAAGATAATACTATAAAAAATTATTAAGAGAAATTGCACCAATAAAACAATGCAATGCTGAATTTTTAACAATACAGAGGTATTAAAAGGTGTCTAATGAAAATTTCAATTACCTTTACAGTAGGTGTGTTGTGTTTTATCTGACGATTTACCTCTTCCAAAAGATGGACAAATTCATTATCAGCTAACTGTAAAGATTTTTTAAAAAAAATATTAAAAACTAAGAAATACAAATATTAATTTTTTGAAAGAACATTTAGCAAAAATATAATATTAATATAGTTTCATAGGGAAATGAACTATGCTCTTAAATTCACATCTTGACACTAAATAAAAAATATATTATGTAATATATTATTTTATATTAAAAAATTATTAGATTAAAATGAGCAAAGTGATACTCATTAATGCTCAGCATTCTCATTTGAGGACAAGTATATTTCAATTCTACAGTTAAATCAACTGCATTCCAAAGTTTCTCTCTCTTTTTTTTTTTTTTTTAAATTATTTGTCTACCAATATGTGCATTTGCAAACTCCTAAAAGGACTTTAATTAGCGTATACAGCAAATTACACAGATTTAAAATAGAGATAGGATATAATCAATTCAAAATTTCCATTTTTTTTCTTTTGATTTATTTACCAGATAATGGAGGGAAATCGTATGTAATCTTTTAGTAATTTTATTTATATTTTAAAAATATTTTAATATTTATTTATAAAAAAAATTTAAAATTATTTTTTACTTATTTTCAAATTGTTATTACAAAAGAATTAATAATAGAATTTAGTTTTAGAGTAATCTTCCTATATTTTTACTATAAAAATACTTGAATAATGAATTTTCTAGAAATTTTTGCTTAAGATTAATTTGAGCATAATGAGATAAAAAAAAAGCTGTGTTCCAAATATCCGAAAAGGAAAAGAAAATTAAAGAGGTCAACATTTTTAATGTTGGCTGTAAAACAAAATTATTTTTTAAAAACACAAATTTCTTCATTAAAAAATAAGAATCTGAAAAAATATGTAAACTAGTTACCCAATTTGCAAGCAAGCAAAATCCCTTTTTTTTACCCTTCATTAAAATTGCTTTGGCTTTTTTTTTTAATGTTTGATTCTTAAGCCATTTTACACAAATATATTTCAATCAATTGTGGTCATTATATAATTAATAACATATACCTTAAAAAGATATAAAAATATTGTTTGATTAATTTTTGCCAAAACAAAGAAGAAAAAAGAACTTCTATGATACAATTAAAATTAAGTTTCAGAACAATAACAATTAATAAAAGAAATCATAATTTATGATAAGCAAAATGCAAAGCCACTTAGAGCCTAATAGTAATAAACAAATACCTGTGATCTTATCTGGCCAGTACGAGCCATGTTAATAATCATGTTTTCTAACATTTTGCCATTCTCTGGTTTTGCAATTGATATGGTGCTTACTAAAAAAAATATTAAATTAAACAGATAAATATAAGGAAATAAAAGCAATAAGCAATAATATTTTTATCAAAAATTTCAATAATTTAAAACAAATATCTATGAACAATATTAGCAATTTTTTAGACAAAAAAATTCAATCCAAAATTCAATTCCAATTTAATTTTAAGAAAATATTAACTTAGCCCAACCATTGCAAAGATGCAGTCATTACAAAACCCAATATGGATAAATGAATTGTATCAGTTATAAGTTACTTTCAGGAGTCTGCCAATGAAAATGCAATTTATTTATGGCAAAAAGTAAATTTTGAGATGTGAATATCAAAAGGTAGTAAAATTCAAATACTAGTATGCACCAAATAAACAAACCCTAGGTTTATGTATGCCTCTAAAGAGAAAAACAATTTTTATAGAAACTTAGTTTTCTTTTTAAACCATAGTATAAAAAAGAAGAAAGACAATGGTAAATGTTTTCTTCTTAACAGCATCCCTTGCCTTCCAGTAACTTTCTTAATTCAAAATATACCTTGATCACATTATCTACTTTAAAAATTAACCCAAGGTCAGTACCAATTAATCTGATTGGATCTTTACATTTAAATATGGAAGTAATTTGATAAACAAATCTTTAAATGTTTTCAAACCTGCATGACATATATTTATAAAATTAAGAACTTCAAACTTCATTAAATTCTTAACTTTAATTCTGAGTACCATTAGATTCAATTATTTTCATTTGCATATAAGGCACTGCTTTTATAACTATAAAAAAGGCTGAAGAAAGCACAAAAATATTTCTTTTCAGAGGATTATAAATAATCGGACCTTATTTGAAATTCAGCTTTAAAGTTATAATACAAGGCTTATATAACATACACCATTTAGATGTACAGTAATTTAATGATTATGTAAAAATTTAAATTTTGAAAGGAAATTCCCCCCCCCCAAAAAAGTAACTTTTCTATTAACAATTTTGTTATAAAATATTTTTTGTACTGCAAAGATACTCACTCTCGAAGAGTTTAATATCCTTGTTTAGATACAAATAAAACAGCAATTTTTAATTTTTATCATTCAAAACTGTATTTGAATTGGAAAATGTATTTAAAGCCTTACTTGCTTATATTTTAGGGGCAATTCAGTAGTAGCACAACAAAACAAAATTGTTTACATTCTGTGAATTGCTCTCTTCTTGCTAGAATTCATCATTTATAAAATTTGTTAAAATGTACATATCAGGTACTTCTTTACTAAAAATAAAAATGAATATGTGTATGAGTGCATGATGGAGTGAATTTGTGTACTAACAAATTTGGCACGTATATACCATAAAGAGCAAAAATGTGAGCTTTTTTAAAACTTTAATTAATTAAAAATTAAAGTGAATTTTGGCATTTATCCATGATAACTTTCAGAAATATTATCACCCAAAAATAAATTTAATGCCATTTCAAAATTTATCTTTTTAATGATACAAATTCAGTAGACATGGGAAAACTTCATAAATTTTTGCATTTTTATACACTTAATTTTCAATAATAAATTATATTGTTATCCTGAAATTCAAACCCCATTCATCATTTCAGCAAATTCCAAATGATTTCCTTTCATTATTGAAAACAAGAGAAGAAAGATTGTATTTAACAATCTAAATAATTTACAAGATGAATAAAAAGTGAAGTAATAATACTATGAAATTCAAAAGATAGATGAATTGCACATTTACATTTTTAACAGTGCTGATATCATGGAACCGGCCCCCATTACAAAGGTTCAGGAACAAATTGAAAAGAATATATGAATGGCAATTAAAAATAGCGCAGCCATAATTTTTAACAAATTTATGGAATGGGGACATGAATTTATATCTAAATTATTTATCTGAAATAAAATATAATCAATATTCTTCTGTGAACTAGCTGGTAGCCTGAGAACAACCACTACAATAGAATAAATTGAATATTAAACAAAAGGTCAATGTCGGCAGAAAATCGTTTTGCTGATGACATTAGCTTTTCAATATTTGAAAAGAGAAATATAAATTATAATAATCCAATGTTTCTCAGATCATCTGGAAAAGCCAATTAAATTTAGTAATCATTTTTTAATTTGCTGAAAAATGAGGAAGGTAAATAACTTCGTCAAATAATGCTGTGAAATACAAACTGATTAATAACAAATTAAAATTATGTAAATTTTTTGTTTTGATCATACAATTATTTGAAAACATCCATACTTGCATGTAGGTACACATCTAATATCAATATTTTAATTTAGTTGAAATTGCATAAAATTATTATTCAAGAGTATGTTCCAATAATTTTGAAATTTAGTCCCAATCATCTTGCTTCAAACATTACATATTATAAGCACAAAAATTCATTTGCAGTACATTAAAAAAAAAAAGAAAACTGTGGTATTAACTAATTACAGCCTTATAAAATCTAATAAAATAAATATCATTCTTACATCTGCTACGAGCTTCTTTAGATAATACTTGAGTAAGAATTTGATTTCTAAATTCTTCTTCTTTAGCTTTTGCTTCAGCAGCTGCAGCTGCATCATTTCCTTGAAGACCCTTTAAAAAATCCAGTATTTACAACCGTTAATCTATGTTAATGTATAACAAGATTCTTGTTAAATATTAAAATTGAATACATATTTTTGCCAGCTTATTATATTTTCAATATGATTCAAAATTGCAACCATAGAAAATTAAATAATAAAAATAGGATTGAAGTTTTTCAAAAAATAATTACATAATAAATATTATTCATAATAAGAAAATTATTTTTTGGCAAAAATTTGAGGCAGATCATAGAAGTAAAATAAATATAAATCCACAGACTAATATTATTAAGACGTATGTAAAAATAATATATATATATATATATATATATATATATATATATATATATATGTTTAATAGTTCCTAAGTATAAATTATTTGAAAATTTTTTTTGTCTTTATTTTCCCTTTTCAATCTCTTTAATAAGAATTTTTGAGAAAGAAATCAAGAGATCGTTTCACAGAGAAAATGAATATTATATATATATATATATATGTTGTCACCAAACTTGGATCAAGAAATGTTTAGATATTCACTCAAAATTCCTAGGTATATCTAAAATATACCAAATTCGTTAAATCAATACATTCTAGAAAATAAACCAGTTTCTGATTAGCACTAGAATTTCAGTTAGTCAAAGCGAAGTGCAAATAAATAAAAAAATTCATTTTAAAAGAATTTATTAAAAGGATGCTAAATTATATATCTTTTTCTTTAACATGGAAGATGCTGGCAACTCAACTAATGAAAAACAAAATGATTAAATAAAAGGTAACCAGAATAAAAAATTGCTGCAAAAAAAAAAAAAAAAAGAAGATGACATTGTGAAATGTTTTTGCAATTACAATGTTGCATATTTTCATATGTAACATAGAGATTTCAACACACTTCAAATGAAAGACAATACAGAGACCAAATAAGACTGTTGATCAATGACTGTTGGTTTCTCTCTATCATAACATATGACATATTACCAATAAAGTGTTCGCAATTAAGGTTTCAACTCTCATTTTCTGTGGAGGGTTAATTGTCCTTCACTAATTTAAAGGCCCTTAATAATGAACATCTACTGTCTCAATCTTTATAAAAGAAAATGAATATAAGAAGATTTGTAAAAGAAAAGAACAGTGTCTAAAATGGCTAGCAAATAAAATTTTGCAACTTAAAAAAAATAATGGAAGCCTTTGCTAACCATAAATAATAGAATAGCAAGAGTACTTGAAGTCAATGAACATGATTTTCTTCATCCTCGGTGACTTGTGGTGGTCAGGACATGTTTCCATTACCACAAATATACTCCAACAAATTTGATCTTATAAGATAGCATAACTGCACTAATATTTTATTCCATAATGCCACATTATTTCATTTACCATTGATAAGAATATAATTTCCTTATTACAACTTGCATTTTAAAACTCATTTTGTGGAATAATATTTATAAATACAGTTACTGAACCCATATTTATATAGCAAAAATTGCTTTAATAAAATATAGCCCTCTTTTACTAATAATTAAGCATAATTCAGTGCAGCATAAGATATTGCTGTAGTGAATTAGCGAAATTTTTATTTATATATTTTGTGTGTGTGTAATTTTTGCATTTTGAAATTCCAACACATCTATACAATTTCTTGTATAAATTATCTTGTAAAATTTTTCTTTAGTCTAAAATTTTCTTTTTACTAAATTAAATACTAAAATAGAAAATAATAGGTGCAAAATAATGACATTAAAACTAATATTTAAACTTATTTAATTTCAGAATTACATAAAATTTTTAAACCAAATTTCACAAAATCAAAATATAAATCAATTAATGTTAAACGAAACAAGATTTTAAATAATCACATAAACTATAATCTTTTAGTACTAATATTGTAAAATGTTTTCCGTATAAGTAAGGAAGAAACAAAATTGATTGCTCAAAAACCGGAATTCGTTATGACGAACAACTCATGCGATCATATATTTATTTTAATTTAAGGAAACGTAACAATCCTAAAGTTAAACATCTTATATAAAGACATAGAAATTTTATTTATTATAAAACATAAATAAGAGTAAACTTTAGAAAATAATTTTAAAAACTTCATGTGTAAACATGCGGATTGCGTTAAGGAACATCTCAAATCATTTTAAATAAAAATGAATGCATGGAACAATAATAATAATTTAATATAAGAAAACAAATTGTAATTACAGGATTTCGTTGCGCTTGCAGCTCTTGCATGCGTTTTGCTCGCAAAGCCTGCAGTTCTTCGTCATCCATAATTGCAGTATTTCAGTTACAATCCAAATTCCGTAACCAACACCAAACAAGGGATTGATGAAAAGAGATGAGTTGTTCTTGGCTTCTTGGAAAATTCATGACCGTGTTTTTGTTTATTAGTTGCGTCACTTGCGTATGATAGATATGCAGTACATTAATTAGCTGCAAAAGTTAATCATTCAATTAATTTATAAGTTTATACAACTAATAATAAGTAATTGAAGAAGATGGAATACTTCTTAGATTATGGTAAGAAAAATTTCAAAATACTGCATTATTATTATGACTGTAACTGAAATGTTGTTTACTGATTGTTGATTGTATTTATTACTTGCATGCGACTAAATTTGTTGAAATGCAATCCATACCGTCATTCTTTCCTACTTTATAGTACAAAGATATGAAAGTGAGAACAATGTTCATTCATATTTTCCTTATGCTCTTTCTTTAATATGCCTACAACATGGGTGTTTTGGGACTGTGGCAGTTGTTAGCTCCTGTTGGCCAACCTGTTGCCCTCGAATCCCTAGAAAACAAAATATTTGCTGTGGATATAAGTATATGGTTAAATCAAGCCTTAAAAGGATATCGGGATTCACAAGGTGGTTCGGTAGCCAACGCTCATCTGCTTAGTTTATTCAGTAGATTATGCAAGCTTTTATTCTACAAAATTCGACCAATAATTGTTTTCGATGGCGGTTTCCCTGAACTTAAGAAGCAAACCATTATTAATCGACATCAAAGGAGAGCTGCAGTGAAGCAAACTAGCAGAGACATTGGTTTAAAAATATTAACTAATTATTTGGCATCCAAAAATTTAGCTACTGTTGGTGGTGAAACAAATAGTAAAGCTGTTATACGACCAAAAGAGAAAGTGAGAGATGAGATATTCGTGTTGCCACCACTTCCTGATAATTCATTGAAAGAAGAGGAAGAAAATTTTGATGATAAAGATTCTATTGAATGGAAATTTACTAATTTTAGTAAAGAGGATATAAAATATCTGAATAAAATAGATCTTGAATCAGACGATTTCAATAATTTACCCCCTGATGTAAAACAAGAAATTTTAAGCACATTGAAAGAAAGTAGAAGGCACAGAACCTGGGATCAGTATGAAGAGTTACCAAAGGAATCGCAGGAATTTTCAAGTTATCAAATGCAGTGTTTGCTTAAGAAGCGGTCTTTATCTCGTAAACTTGAAGAAGTTCAAAAAGATATGCGACAAATTAGTTCTGCTGATTTTATTGCCCAATATACAAGTGACCATGTCATTGGAGAGACAAATAAGATAATGTCTGATGATATTTCTCATTATGTTCTTTTAAAAAAGATTATACAGAAAAATGATGATTCTGTTAAAGCTGGAAATTCCAAAAATAGTTCTTCAGTTATGTTGGACACAAAGAATGCTTTTATTAAAGATTTAGAGAACATTGACATAGATGATTATTCAGTAAGCAAAACCGATTTAAGTCAAAATAATAACAGTAAAAATATAAAAACGGAAGGGAATTTGGAAAATAATTTATTAAATGAAGAGGATGTGGACAATCCTCCTAAATTCATTGAATCAAAAATAAAATTTGAAAAATCAGATGCAATGGAATCAAAATTATCCCAGCAATTTATAGATAATACCCTTAGTTCTGATGATGATGAACTTGCATTAGCTGTTCAGTTGAGTATGGAACATGCTAATGATGAAAAGACTTATACTGATTCATCCTTATCTCTATCACAGAATTCTGAAAATGATAGCATTGAAATTTTATCTTTAAAATCAAGAAGAATTGCTGATTCTAAAGAACAAAGTACTGTGTGCTTATCTTCAAGTGATGATGAATTAATTCCTTGTGAGGAAAAAATTGAAGCAGCCTCTAAAAATTTATCATTTCACACTTCTGAAGAGCGATGTGCTGAAATTGAAAGTTCTTTATTCAAAACTGTAGTGACTTCTAATGTAAAAAATGAAATTTTCAATAAAAAATCTCAGACTGATGTTTCATGTTCTGTGACTGCTCCTAAAGAATTTGTAAAGACTGCAGTTAATGCCGTATCATCTAATTCTCTGATTGATAGTATTTCATCAGATGTGTCTAAACAAATTTCTGTTCAAAAATTCGATGAGGAAATGTCACCAAAACATGTATTGATTCAGAAACCTCAAAAAACTTCTGGTGATAGCCAGTTTATTGATTCATATCCATCTATTTCGTATGCTAATTTGCCTTCATCATCATCTGAACTAACTGAAGAAGAGAAAGCCGAAATTGCTCAAAGGAACTTGCAACTCCAGGAAGACTTGGAATCTGCCACTGCTTTGCTTGAAGCAGATAAAGCTAAACAGGATAGACAGAACAGGACTGTTCAAGAACACATGGTAGAAGAGTGCAAAGAATTGCTGCAACTTTTTGGTATACCTTTCATTGTAAGTCCGACAGAAGCTGAAGCCCAGTGTGCTTTTTATGATTATCAAAACTTAACTCATGGCACAATAACTGATGACAGTGATGTCTGGTTATTTGGTGGTAAAAGAGTGTATAAAAACTTTTTTACCCAGCAGAAATATGTTGAATTTTACAAAGACCATGAAATTTTTACACATTTTGGATTAAGTCGTAAAAAGTTAATAAATTTTGCCATGCTAACTGGAAGTGACTATACAGAAGGTATAGATGGTGTTGGCCCAGTGACAGCTACAGAAATCTTAAGTGAATTTCCCAAAGATGGCATTGAAGCTTTGTATGAATTCAAAGAATGGTGGACTAAGGCTAATAAGCATGCACTTCCACCAGAAAACAAGGTCCGTGCAAAACTTATGAAGTTAGTTCTGTCTGAAAATTTTCCAGATGAAAGAATACCTGATGCTTATCTTAATCCTGCTATAGATGACTCAACTGAAAAGTTTACCTGGGGTCGTCCAGATTTGGATGCTCTTCGTGATTATACAAAAGAACGATTTGGATGGAGTAAAGCAAAAGTGGATGATGCCCTTTTACCTGTGATAAAGAAATTGAGTGAAAGGGACACACAAACTCATATAGATAATTTTTTTACTGTGAGTTTAAAAAAGCAGACCAATCTATTTCCCAGTAAAAGAATAATGTCTGCATTGAAAAAATTGACCTCTCCACAGAAGGGAAATAACTGTGAGGAAGAAAATATGAAAGCTCCAACGAAACGAAAAGCAAAAAATTCTGGAAAAAAAAGTCTTCCAAAGAAAGTTTCAAAAGCTACTAAAAATTCCAAAAGAAAAGTGAAAATTTCAAAACCTCAAGGCCCAGTTCTTAGTGAAGAAAGTTCTGATGAATTATAAATTATCATTATAAAGTGATGAAAAGTTATGTTGCATTTTGTGACTTATCACTTCAAAAATAGACAGTTCTTGAATAAAAATTCAGTGGCTGAAATTCCCACTTAAAAAAGAGTAACATTTTAACAGTTATTCGATATTTTAAATGTGAATTATAGTATTTAACACTTACCTGAAATTACATGAAAAAACAACTTTGAGTTGTTAAATTTTTTTTCTGCCTATTCTGCAGCAATAATAGCAGTTCTTAATAGCAGTAATCCAAAAAAGGATATTCACCTTCTGAACATTAAAACCATCTTTTTTTCTGTTTATCATGTTCAGTTCAAAAGCAGATAATTTCTATTTAATTCTGTATTTTTGAAAATATTCATGGATAAAGTATTAAAATTTTCAATTTATTCATTAAAAGCTAATTTGTTTTACTTTAATGTTGCAAGGTCAAAATAATTGCACACTTATAGTAACAAATTGTTAATACATGCCTATTTAATGTAAATAGAAACTCGCCAGATATGACATAATTTTTGTTTTTGAAAATTGAAAAAATATTTCTGATTAATTTTAATGAATAACCTTATGTTCTTTTGCATGATCTTTATCTGAATTAATTTTTAGAGGATTAACTTCTTATTTTTACCTAGTATGATTTGTTAAAAAAAGAGATTACAACAGAATTAATTGAATAATATTTAATAAGCTAAAACCAAATAATATTAAAGCAAAATATTTTTTTAAAACAAAGAAAAGTAAATCTTAAGTGAGGAGGAGTATGAAACAATAAAAAGTATCAATTGTTCAAGTTATATTAATTCTGTTATATTAATTGTTCTGTTATATTAATTTCAAATTTTTAATTGTAAATATTAAAATTTGTAAGTATTACTTTTTATCTTCTAATGCATCATTTTGTTACACACATTGAAAAATTGTACGAATTTTTTTTGTGCTATTTTTCTATACAGCCTTATCCTTATTTACTCAGCCAGCCTTTGTATTGAATACTTCTCTTTTTGATTATTATTATTATTGATTTATTGTTTTTATTTCTGATTATCATTAAACTTTCAATGAGACAAAGTAAAAATAATTACAAAAATTTTAAATATATATATTTGAAAATATATTTATGTGATTTACAGTGAATAAATAATGAATGAACTTCCATTTAATTTAATAACTAATATTTATTATATTAGTTATTCCCACTTTTGCTGGGAAAAAAGTTCTTTTAATCTGGTGAATTTTCAATTTTAAGTAAGCTATTCATCTCTGTTTATTTATTTACATTGAAATCTTCTTTAGTGTGTGCCTCTTTGCATTGCTAAAGTTGCTAATTAATTTGCCAATGCAACAACTATATAACTTAATAAGGCAAAAAAATGTATTAAAAAAAAGTCACCAATAAGATTGCCAGAAAAATTGCTTTGCAGTCTTGTTCAGGAAATAAATTCAAAGGAAATGCAAAAATAAATTTCCACCTTTATTTGTCATTTTACTTTTGTTCTATTTTAATGAATAAGATTATTTATAATTTGGGAAAGATGCATTATTTATTGAATGGTACCGACTAGAAAGAAAGCATATGCTTAAATTTTATGAAGAACATTTATAGATTTGTTTATATAAATTATTGTTGATCATTTTTTATTTGTTTTTTGTATTATAATTTCAGAAATATTGATTGAAACAAAATATTTTTATAATGTGATGTTTATACTATGACGGTGATAAAAAATATTTATAAAATAGCTGAATGGAAAGCGATACCATTTGTTTAGAAAAGTCATATTATAAGGGATTCCATTGAAGACATTTTAATAATAAAGATTTTAATGAAATATTTGATTGTTGACTTGCAGTATTTTGTTGTTTATATTACTGGAAAAAATTCAAATATTTAAAAATTTGGATTTAAATAGTAAAAAAAAAAAGTATATATATTTTTAACATGATCTACACATTTTTTGTACTTATAGGATTTAAAGATGTATGATTTAATTGATGCTTCTTATTTATAAAGGAGTTATTTTATGTTAATTCAAGAATTTTCTTTGAATTTTTTTGTTATGTAGGAAATAGTTTCAAATGTGACTTTTCAAGATGTAATTCCATTTTTATTAATTCATTTTTAATCTGTTCTATGCAAATTTTGAAATCAATTTTAAATTAACTTTCCAATGAGTTACAAACTTTAAACAAAGCTCAGAATTAGATTCACAGTATATTATTTCATTTTATTGTCTGTCCAGAATAGCATTGTATTCTTAAGCCCTTAAATGAAGACTTAATCTGATTTTTTTGTACATAAAACATGGTTTCATTATTGATTTTTTTTATTACAGTTAATACCAAATTATATTAGATATATTAGCAGTTTATTTATTTTTTTAAAGAAGTGATAACTGCTCTTTTTTTTTTTTTTTTTTTTTTTTGGCAAAGTTGCATTGCAAAATTTTCAAAAATTATATTGATATAATTTCCTTTGAAGGAGGAGGGGGGAAACTATAGCATTACTTCTTATTTTGCTGCAGCCCCAGTGTTGGAAAATAAGTTTTTAAAAATGAAGCATTAATTACTGATTGCTAAAAAAAATAATAATTATAGAGAACATTAAAACACTCAGAATGAAAAGTCTGTGAGATATCCACCATTGTGATTCTGATTCCATTGTGACTGCAGTTTAAGTTACCCTGCTACAAATAAATTTATTGCATCATTTCATAAATAACATTTTCTTTTCATTCATCTCATGGTCTTTTTCTGCTTCAAATCGTACATTTGCCACTAAGGCCAGCAAAGCTACACCTGTTTCATGGGATAAGCAGCCATCTAAAAATAAATAAATAAATAAGTTTTAAAACACATTATCTTATTAATGTACTAAAAGTTAGAATTTTTTTAAATCTTTATTATTTTATACCTTTCAATCTAATTTATGATTCATTATTATAAATATTATGGAGTCTCAATATTAATTTTTTTTTGTATTTACTACTAGATGGAGCTATATTGTATGGAATCAAAATTTAATTTAATCAATCGATTAATTTATCTGTCTTCGAAACATCGAAATATCGTTTTCTCTCGAAAAATGAGTAAGTGTATAAAATTTCAAAATTCCAACCTCTTTGTAAGTGAATGAAAGTTTGATTATAAAATTTCATCTTAGTGAACATGAAACAAATCTGGTTAAATAAAAGCATACAAAAGATTTGTTAATACTTAAACGATATTTTTATAAGCATGTGAAAATATTAAAATATGACCATAACATTCATCTATGAAACAAAATACGCCGTTATAAAAAAAAAAAAAATCTTAAACACAAAAATTTTATTTGATGTATTTTTTTAAGTCTCAAAAATAATTAAGAAAAAGAAAGGGAAAATAATTCTTGCAATAAATCTTTTTTTTTTTTTTGTACAAAAATGTCTTGAAAACAGAAATGATTTTCTTTGTAAAGTTTGATGGCGATTATAAAGTTAAATGCTTCCTTTTATTCCGCCTGTTATTAACTTTCCTTTCATAGTTGCTTCCACTTTTATTTCACATAATGTAAATGAATATACAACGTAACTGTCATTAACACTAAGAAATAATCCGCTCAAAATAGTTTCTTCTATTTGGATAAGTTTTATGGTTATTCAAATTGAAAGCTGCTCTGCTTTAATGGAAGTATCTAGAAGACTGAAAATTCAAGATCAGGTTCTTCTAAAAATCTATTGTACACACGTTTTTCAGAAAGATGTGGTTCAAGTTTCCTGATCTCCTTTATCTAACCATTCTTCAATAGTATAATTTTTTTTTTCCTTTTAGCATAAAATATCTATAATGTTCGATGTTTTGAATACCGTACTAGAAAGTGAAGATAATAGTAACACTATACTTCATATACCATATCTGACCGCTCTTCAGTATTATAAAATTCCTCCCACTATAGCATATGATATTTCTAATATATCTACAATATTCGATATTCTGAATGCTATACTATATTGGGCATTATATCCTTCAAAATCAGACCTCAAGCAGTTTGAAAGCGGAACATTGATCTAAATGTCCTTTGCATTTGGAGAAAAATGGGCGATGCATATAAGATTTTCTTCCAAAAACTGAACATTGATCCTATACATTTAATCTATCATAATATAAAATTCTTATGAAAATCTGTTAGTAATTTTAAGAAATATCATACAAATGTCATCTTTTAAATTTAAAATTGTACAGCATGTGGTATTATCAAATTAAAGCACAGATCTATTGAAAAAAAATACAATTATAGTATTTTAATTATTTGTTGGTGATTTTAGATTAATTAATTGTTTTCATAAATAATTAATTAAAAAATCAGCTGAAATTCTTTGATTTTTTTAAAAACCCTTGCCAATTATTAAAGCATTATATTTAATGCATTTTTAGTGTCTTGTATAATAAGTGAAAATATTATAATTAATGAATTTAATTATAAGATTTTGACGAATTACCACATTTTAGACCTCTTTAAATGCAAAAAAACTTGAGTCTCGGTTCTTCGGCTATGTATATGTGAGTGTGATAACTCCAAGCCACAACAGGCTTGATGGATGAAATTTGTCATTAGTCTTAATAACAAAGTTCTATAACGGTTATTTTGGAAATTCCGCTTTCAGGGGGATACATGTGATTGTAGTAACTAAAAAACTCTAATCGAAATTCTAGTATAAAACATTAATGTATAATTTTCAAATGCGTCGATTAAATCAGCATTATGTGTGTAACGATATCAAGGAATTTACAGAAAAAAAATGCGTATTGCCTTATTGCAATTCTTTAATGTCGCATTTTGCAGCTTTTGAATGCCACTTAATTAAATTGTCATTTTTTAAATGCAATTGAAAAAGTTCCTTTCAGTCCGTGTTTTTACCTGAAAGTATTTTTTCTTCTCTTTTAACTCTGGTGTGACTCATTGCTGTCGGTGCATCTGGAAAAAAAAAAAAAGAAATTTATATAACATAAAAAAATGAATAATTTTTGTACCAAATTTCTTTTTTTATTACAGTTTATCAGCGCCCAGTGCAGGACGTTCTTAAAATCACTATATAAATCAAACAGAAGATAGCCCCGACCTGCTGAAGCATGCGGAGTATCTGAATGGAATGACCATAATCTAGAAAGCACGAATGCAGAAACTAAACTTGTGTCTTTAGTTTCCGCATTGCGAACATCATCATAGTACTATCCCTGTCGTTGAAGATTTAACCCGTCAGGAAATGGACGTCCTATATGTACCAACCCAGGAAGCAACAATCTTTCATGAGGTATTCCCCTCTATAAAGTGGAGAAAAGAACGGGGAAGCAAATAATTTTTTTTAATCACAGGATATGGTCCCCCAACCTAAGTGCGGATTGCTATTAGAGCCGGTTATCAAATAGTAAAGTAAGCAATTGGCTAAGAGATTTTTTAGCATTACCCCCCCCCCCCCCTCTTAAATTGGGAAGATATTTTTTGAGGGTATATTCATTGGACAATTTAATTTCTTGCTTTTATTTAATTTAGAAGGGCCATGCGCTTCAAATTATTTCAATTAGAATCAAGTAAAGTTTAATTTTTTAGAACATTCCATAAATCTTACGTTAATAGGAATACTTTATTAACATTTTGTAAATTTCGTATTACGTTGTTTTGCAATTCTAAAAAATATGTTGCTTTAAAAAAATGTTCGATTCTCTAATAAAATATTATTAAAAAAAATGTTAAAGAAATTTTTAAATTCTATTTTATTCAAGATTAATTTAACATTTTAATTTTTTAATACGCAAGATATCGATATCAGATTTTTTGAAAGTGACCCACAATCGTGATAAATGCTTTTTATTTCAGTGTGGCGTAATATTGGTTGCTTAAAAACTTCTCATTAAGAAATTAAATTAAATCCAATAAAAATAGTCTGATTTTGGAAATTAGGGAAAGAAGAGGCAGGATGAGATTGGCATTGTCTAAGGGGCTTAGTTGGCTAGTTCCAGATCAAACGATCTGTCCTGCAGGGCGCCAACAGACACACAGATTTGCACATATTCTCTTTATTACTAGTTGAGATAACATAAAAACACATATACCAAAACATTCGTATTTCTTGGAAGATGCATAGCACCCTGACGGTTCTTGCCATTCTAGAATTTTGTCAAGCCACTCTGGTTTGTTGAAATCCTTGTAACCCCAAATGCCACACAGACCAACTGAAATATATATAATATATACGTCATAAAAAAATTCTGAAAATACTGTGTTATCATTGAGAATATACAAAATTTCAAATCTCGAGCATATAAAGAAATGAGTGAAAATACAATTATAAGATTCCAACAAGTTGCTGTCAAAGAATCCTAGACAAACATTTATGGTTCCCTCTACTAATTAAGCATCAAATTATGATAGATAAAGCGTTGTGTTATTTTATTTATGTGTTATTTTTATTATGTGCATGAACTTCCTATTGAAGTCGATGCTTGTAAATCATAAATTGTGAAATTTTAGAAGAAACGATGAATACGGTTTTCATTTCATCACAGCAATGAGATATATTGCTCAAAATTATGGAAAAAAATAATAATTTGAAAAATTATCAGTATTTAGGGAAAAAGCATGTGACAATAAAATTTGTATCATTAAAAAAATTCTTTTTTGAATTTCAAATGTGATACAAAAATAATTTTTGCATGATAATTATTTTGGCAGATATCGAATAAAAATACGAGAGAAAAAAATCGAAACCTTGATTAATATTTAATAAATTAAATTTTAATTAAAATTACAGAAAAATTGCAGCGAGAAGAAGATTTTGAAAGTATACATGAGCCAAATTTGGTAAGTTTAGGTCAAACAGTTTGGCATGTAGAGCGCCAACATATATTCTCCTATATTAGTAGATAATTCATGAATAAATAATTGTTGGATCTAACTACACTAAGAATAAAGCTTTATTATTTTTTTGGCAACTATTTATATATCGGACGTTGACAAATTTCTCAATAAATACAAAATCATAGTCTAGGCTGCTAAAGCTAATGAGAGAATTATTTTTTTCAATTTTTTTCTATTTTAATTAAATAATAATAAGCTATTTATCTTTGCATTCAAAATTAGTTGTTTGGTTTCCCATTATTCTTGTTCTATATTAGAAGTTAAATTTTTTTTTAAATTAAGGATTCTGTTATTTACATTTTCGAAACATGTAACGAATTTGTGATATTGCTTCCCAGTGTATTAAGTCTCCTAGTGAGAAAGATAGTTTTACAAATAAAGTAATGGATGCCGAATCAATGATTCTCGCCCTTGTCGGTAAAAACGAAAGTTTCTGAAGCTCCTGGAATTTTGGCGATCTATCAATTAGGAGCACAGATGCGATACCCTTCTAGAAGTTTCTTTGTCACTGAGCTATCACTTTCTTTTCCACTGCCAAAAATCAGAATCAAAGCTAAAAGTAGTCAGCTGAATTGAACTCTAGCTTAGTATTAGTAATCATGAGAGTAGCTCTCTGGTTTGCTTTATGCTGTTGCGATTGTGCAATAGCAATCTGCTGCTGTTTACTGCAAGTGCTGTCCTTGTGCGTACTCTGCGGTTATATTTTCATAATTAGTACTTTTGTGGAGAATAAAATGCCATTTTTTGTTATCGAACCTATTGGACTATTCACTGTACAGTCCATTAAAAAAAATTTAAAAAACTTTTCAATAACAATAGAAAACATCAATTTACTAATTTTTTAATAATGTTGGTAAGAGCAGAGCTAGAATGTATAACCTTCTGGCTGTTGTTCCATAATCAACCACTAGCGGGTAGTGCAATATGCATCAGACTGATAGAGTAGATGGAAACTCCAATGATACAACATCTCAAAAGCCCTCAAGAAAAAACTAAAAATAACTTCCCAAATCGACTGAAATATAATTATCTAAAGTTTTAACAATTTTTTTTATTGCAACCCTTAAAACCGTTTATTACCATTTCTTGTAGTCATTCAAAATGGCGAATTTTTGGTGAGATTTTGGAAAGTTAGCGCTATCAGCATGCTTGGTGAGAAATCAGACAGTCATTTTAAGTCTTCCTGAGAAATTATTCCAATAATAACCAAGTTGTTAAAAGTAAGAAGAGATCAGGTTTACTTTGCTCCAAAAATAGGTCATGATGAGATCCAGGGAAACCGGTCAGTTCTGTTATTTTAGCGTCTCGCATCACATTCGAGCATAACCTGTCTCTGAAGCTTACAGGTATGTTATTCACACATTGCCACTGAAAATAAAAATAAAGGAATGTAACACATATTTCTGCTTTATTCGTGAAATTTTATTTTATTTCGACTTCTGCTGGTATATAATATCCTAAATTATTTATTATTGTTCAGAATCACTTTTTAATGGAAATAATTCGGAAAATCAAATTTTAGCATAATTGTCATAAATGGGATTTTTATGGAAAAGCTAATGGAAATATTCAAATGTTGCTCGGGGTGAAATTATTTAAAGGTTGTTACTAAAGGAAAATTAACTATTTAATTATTTGACAAAAACCTTATTTAAAAATTCTCCCTATACTTCAATATTTAACAGTAAAATGAGAAGTATTAAAAAAATTATTGCGATGATTAAAGTTATCGCATATCAAATAGTTTTTTGTATTTGCATAGTATAAACTATGAAATAAAAAATATATTTAATATCGACACTTGTTAAAAACTCAATGCGCCTGTAAATAAAAGCTTTTTATTTATTATATATTTAGCATTTTTAATGTAAAGAAATTCTTTTATGGATATTTATGTAATTATTTTAAAATAAAATACGAAATCTTACCATTGTCTGCAACTTCATTTTTAATTAAATTAAGAAAATCTGTCGCACAAAGAATTTTAATGTGTAGTTATTTCTAGAAATTTTTAAAATTATCCCAAGCGATTTTTACAAATTGCTGTATTCAATAAATTATAAGTAATTTTTAAAGAATAATACAATGACTAACCGGGTGTCCAAAAAATGACCGATGGGTTTGAAAATCAATTTTAAAAAAAGAGATGGAATGCGATAGAAATGTATCATTTGCTGCCTTTTTCTTGGGGAATCAAGGAATTTTATCCACTAAAGTGCGAATTAAGTTAAAATTGCCACTGACAGGTGATATTGCAAAATTGGAAAAATAAAAATTGGTATGAAAATGTTTCAAAGACTGTTGCAAAAAAAAAATAAAAAATAAAAAATAGACAACCATGTTTTTAATGTAGCCTCCATTTGCAGCAAGAACGTAGTCTGAGGTAAAAATTGACATGTATCCGTGTAAACATCTCAGTTGGAAATGTTTCACATGTAATAAAGCGCCATCTGTTGGTCGCAATGTTAATAAAATTTTCTATTTCGTGGGATAAAAATTCCCTGATTTCCCAGACGTAAACCGCAAACGATACATTTCTATAGCATCCCGTTATTAAAAAAAAATTTTTTTATTGATTTTCAAAATGCATCAATTATTTTGGAGACATAAGGTAAATGCTTGGTAACATTGTTGAATATAAAAACAAACATTTTACACTCCTTCTCTAATGAACTTCAATTCTCATTAACTATCCAAAGCATCTAATAAAGTTCTGAATCAATTAAAAAAAAAGAAACTGAAAAAAATTATAAAATTAAAGTAACTTTTTTCAGTTGTAATAAGACAAAATAAATAATCTTTAAATATCTCTTTTTACCATACTTTGGTTATTTTCAATTAAATTTATTAATAAATATTAGATTTCTCCGTGTTGTTTGCCTATTAAATACTGCATATGCGCAATGAAGACAATTTTTAATAAATAAATAAATATATTATTACAGAACAGAAGATCATTTCATCCCTTCGTCTCCGTAACCATTCCGGCCTCTGAAGGAATTTATGGACACGACATCGGAAATTTAAAATTAAAACAAGAATATTTACAAAAAAATCTAACAAAAATAAATATTTACTCAAATTATATGCACACATGACAAAAATAAATTGATAGAAAATTGTGTCTGATTACTGTTATTTTCTTCTTTTTAATAAGGAATGAAAAAATTATTTGGAATAATCATAAGCACAAAGCGTGTTCAAAAAAAAGGTTTGGCTGTCTTCGAACAGCGGGCTTGTCCATGGCAAGTGCCATAAGAAACAAAAACAACAACAATGAAAAGGTACGAAACGACACTGTGGATATATATGAAGATTTTATTCAAAGTATACACCATAGGTCTGAACACAACGATCTTATTGATTAACGAACCGAAGGATTCCTTGTGCGCAGAATTCCTGTGGCCGTGACGAGACCCAGTCCTTCACAATGTCCTTGAGTTCGCCGTTCGAGATAAAGCGGTTCCCTTTCAGATGTTTTTTCAGGGGACCACATGAAAATCGCAGCGCGACATGTCCGGGTTGCAGAGATGATGGTCGAGCTGCTCCCACTGAGTTTGGCCAGTTCCGCGTGTGGGATCCTGGAGACGTGGAGAAGCGCGTTATCATGGAGCAGAACCACACTCTTCTTAAGTAGCTCCGGTCATTTGTTCTTGATGGACCTGCATAATCTTCGGAGTGTCTCACAGTAACACATCGAAATTAATGGTTCTGAAAAAACATCTGATAGAGACACGCTTCAACTTGGACGGTGAACTGCAGGACGCTGTGAAAGACTGGGTCTCGTCATGAACACAGGAATTCTGGGACAAGGAATCCTTCGGCTTGTTAATCAATCGGATCGTTGTGTTCAGGCCTATGGTGCATACTCTGAATAAAGTCTTCATTTATACCCACAGTGTCGTTTCGTACCTTTTCATTTGAACACCCCTTGTATAACTACATTATATTACCAGTGCTTATTGCATTTATTATCATAACCTGACACTTTAAAAAATCAGCAAGAAGAAAATATAAATTAGAAAAATAATCATTTCATTAATAGTTATCATTTTAAAAAAAGTTTTTCTTTTCCTACTAATTATATGTGCAAATGAATGTGAAGAATCTATGATGCAGTTTTTCCCCTTGATTATTGAGTCTCAGACACTTAAAATTGAAGACTAGGGAGACAGGAAGATATATCTGTTAACTCTGATAAATTAAATTATCTTATGGATTTTTTTTTTATCTAGAGAAGAAATCGCTGTCGACTCTTCTCAGAGCCCACATTTTTTAAAGTTTTGGCTCTAATTTCTTCATATACAATGAATCTGTGAAGACGCACTCCTTTAGTATAGTGAAGTACCCATACTAATGTCATTCACAGTTGCAATGATCAGTGCCAGAAAGGATGGTATTTTGAAGGATGGCCGAGAATGGGCGATATTCAGAAAAGAAAATAACATATTCTCTTTTTCAGTTAAAAGGATGAATGCCAACTGACTGTTTGATATAAAAACTTTCTCTGCCTGTGTCACCATTGTTTCAAGATCTTAGCCATTCCACTAGCATGTTTTCTCTGAAAGAAGTCTCTTATGTGTGGTTTAAGAAGTTTTGCTTGCATACAAAGTGACCCGTTTCATCAAAGCTGTATGATTTATGGTGGATTATAAGACATTTTTATTTCCGGATTTCTTTAATTTGAATTAGACAAAAGAGGTAATTTTAACACCAGAATTATAGACGTGCATCAAATTTCGAACTGAATCCTTTAAAGGGGTTAACCGTGTGTCAGTTTGTCTATTCATGGGCATATGAGAACAGTAATTCAAAAATACAAGAAAATTAAATAAATGGCATTTGAAATAACCAGCGGGAGTGGTCTCCCCAAAACTTTCTCGCATATCCTCTAATAAACTTGTAATACCTGAGAAAACTGGCGCATAATAGTTACGAAATACTTTTTCGCGCGAATTTAGCATTTTTACTGAATTTATCATGTCATCTTTGGCGAGTTATTTGGCGATTAATCCGTGTTATACGGTTAATGGTATCCGGAAATCGAATTTGTATTTTAAACACGTTTTTCTCAATCTATTGAAACAAAGATTTGACACAAAACTGCATTTGTAGTCACAAATTCCCATATCTAATTTGATATATTTAAGTCATTGCGTTTTTGAATAATCGTGTTTAAATTTTTTCTGAATGTATACAGAATGTATACAGATCGACAGATAATTAAACCCTTCTTGGGTTTGGTTCAAAATTTGATTGTTGTGTATACTAGAAATGCTAAATCTGTTACCAAATTTTATCTATCCAGCTCTATTTGTGTTGTTGTTATCGTGTCAATTTATATTCAAACAACTGGATTGACAGACATCCGAATGGATTTTGATTAAACTTTTGTAGAAATCTAAAAATTTGGTGTAAATGTATACCAAATTTCAACCATCTAGCTCAAAGCTTTTTTTTTTATTTACTTATTTATCTTTGTCACAGCAGACGGCCATTTTCCAACAATGTGTTTTTCGAACACAGGATGACCTAAAACGTGGAGATGCGTCAAATCTCGAGTTCGAACTTTCTGCCAATTATTATACTTTCTTTATACTACGCATACAAGAAAGCAAAAATTGTAAATCTATATCAAATTTTAAACTGCTTTGGCAGAAGTGGTCCAAATGCATATTTAATTTACTTGGCTTTATTGTGAAAATTAATACAAAACGCATTATATTGCTCACGTTTTCAAAAAAAAAATGAAAGAAGAATTTTCCAGTTAGCTTCATGTTATTCTAGGAAATTGGAAGGAAGTTTAGGAAATTCTACCTCTTCTAATAACTCCCAATACAGCACTTGATGTGTTAACGTCCAGCCACGTTGTCTTCGTTTTGTTTCATCGACAAAACACCGAGAACTAATGCCACATGGATTGTCACTGTGGTAGCTGAAAATATATAGCATAATATTCAAATTATCCACAAAAGTTAAATAAGAAATAATTGAAGGAATGAATGAAAATGAATGAAAAGAATGAATGAAAAAGAATGAATGAAAATCAGATAATTAATTTTCTCTATTTTGGAGACACACATTGTAATTACAAGCTGCCTATTCATCACCATTATGCAACTACTGTCATCATTTAAAAACTGCATTTATAAGAATATAAAAAATATATAAAATTATAAAATAAACGCGCTGTTAATTATATATTGTAAGTCAAATAGAATCTAATAATTTATAATTTTTTTCGAAAAAACGAACAGAAATTTTCTTTCTTACAATATTGTAGGGATTTTATTTCTTTATAGTATATTTTCAACACTTAGGCTTATAATTTTCTTTCGACATCCATACTTTGTATATATATATATATATATAAAAATATTTTTTGCATTGTCTACTTTTTAAATACTAACTTTTTCCATGACTTTTTATTTCAAATATTACGAAATTTCATTAGTAATAATTTTTCAAAATTGCTATCCGATGGCATATCTTGCATGTTATCGAAATTTTATTAAAATTAAGTTGATCGATTAAAATTAAGCGATCAACTTACAGTTCATTTTTGAAAATATTGAAATTTTATATTATCGTAAAGAATCAGTTGCTGTATTTAATAGTACTCATTGTTTCAGGAAAAGAATGAAGAATCGACTGTAATAATAATCTTTACAAATATAAGAAAAGTCAAGTTAAATAAAACAGTATAATTAAATTATCAAAAAAAAATGAGTTCCTCAAGCTTTTTTAAAAGACTTTATCCAGTTAATAGAAATGCAGTATTTTCAGAAGATTTTGTTAACTCACTCTATTGTTTGTCCTTATATATGTCTGTTCTGGACAAATTTTGCAATCGAATTTAAACTAACTGCCCGATGAGCTAGACTAGAAATATTAAATATTGCTCAGAAGTAGATTACAATACAATATTAATTCGCTTTTTTATCTGTTCGATACAGATTTTGTCTTCGGGTTACAGATCAAGAAGTTAGTTTAAAATGGATTTCAAAATTTCATATACACAAGATAAAAAAGCAAAAAATAATTATTTAAATAAAAAAAATAATACACCACATTTTTAAAAAGTAACAAAAATTACAAAATAATATCTCCTATGTCCATTCAGATCCCAAATCCCATACAAATGTTCTAAAAATTCATGATTGAGATTTTTTTTTTAAAATTCACAATCACAAATTTTTCGAAGCAATCCTAGAATTTTTAAATCTACAATCACAGATATTTAAGACAATCTGCATGGATTTACGAATTTATGTGGGTCTATAGATCAGCATGAACTAGAAATTATATTGTACTTTTTAATCCGTTTAAAAACGTGGCATATTAAATTTTTTTTTATTTAAATAATTATTTCAAATAAAATTATCTGAGACACTCCGTGACATCACACAGTAAAATGCACTTATTCAGTTTATACTCAATCAAAAGATCACATATTTATACGAACAATTGTTCCCTAACTCGATTTTATAGAATATAAATTTAATAGTCAATTGACTGTTGCAACTGGGAACCGAGTGTGACTCCGATCAAATAACGCCGACGTGAAAGAAATTTCTGTATCTAATGATCTTTTGTCATAGCCAGTTTGTTTACCGCTAGACTACTGTAAGCCGATAAGATGCAATGTAATTTTATTCCGCCATTGTTCCGGTTTCCATTATAATTCTGTAGTAAGTACTGTGACAGCTTTCGTTTATTCGTTTAATATTAGGATGGATTGGTGTTATTTCTATTTGAAATTTCAAAATGCAGAAAAAAGTTTTTATATTATTTTAAACTGATTTATAATTATTAATGGTAATAAAAAGCTTATGAATGCTCTTCAAGAAATTGTGCTTTGACTTTTTTTTAAATTTCATATATATATATAATATATATATAAACACATATATTCTTAGCAGTAGCGTGGCCGAGAAGTAAGATGACACTTTGTATTTTTAAATTTCGCTTTTATTTCATCCCGGGAGGCATAATTTATGTACAAGAAGGGTGGACAAAACTGGCGTTCGTTCACAAGAGATTCAAGAGCAGACTAGAGGGAAAAAAGAAAAGAGCAACATAAATATTTTCTCCTTTGATTATACACCATGAGATTCTGATAGGGATTTCTTTACACGTATCGATTTAGGTAAGGGAATAATAGGTATCTTTTAAAAGAATTTGTTTGGATGGACAGATTTTTATCCCTTTACTCGAAGCGTGAGAACCGTTGATTGTAGCAACTTTGTAGAGCTTCTGGCGCATTAATTAAATAGATAGACATTGTATTTTCAGGTAATTTAAATGGAATGTAAAACAAAAAAAAATTGAGTATTTTCTACAAAATTTGCTTTTTGCATTTAACTGAAATATTAAGACCACTCTGCTCGTGAAATCTGCCCATTTAAGATAAGAACAATGCGAAATATACTAAGAGAAAGCATTGCAATCATCAAAATATTTGACGGGATTTTGATGAATTCCTACATTTCAAACTTCAATGAGTGCGAAAAATACAATTTTGAATTAATATCTGTCTATATTTTTGTCTTTGAACATGATAACTCAGAAAAGATTTAAGTTAGAGCCATGAAATATAATATGAGATTTTGACACGGAAATTTATAGACTTCTATCAAGGTTTGTATGAAACCCGCTCAAAAGAAATCCGTCTATCTGGTTACCTGAGTGCAAATAAACCAGATAACCAAAAAATATAACGAGTTACATAAATAAGATTTAGTTCACAAATTCAGAAATTAAGTATATAGAGTCTTATCAAATTTTGGACCAAAATATTCAATGTTTGACAGTTCGTTGATCTATATAATTTTATGCGTGAAAATACAATGACTTAGTTAAAAGGAATTATATATTTGATTTTTTTTTAAACTAAAACTGCAGTTCTGCTTGAAAATTTGGTTTCAATGAGTCGACAAAATATTGTCCAAAATATATATTCAGTTTTCTTCAATACACTATGAAACAGAAAACGCTTTTGTGCGGGATAAAAATCTGTCCAAAATTTACTTTCTTGTCCAAGGTCCACAATGTTGTACGAGTTGCTGTTATTAGATTTACAGTTATTTCTAAATCTTCTGAAATACATTTTGTATCTACATTTCAATGGGATGTGCTGTATACTCCTTAGTCATATTGGCAGCATTTATGCTGTAGACCATTTCTCAGTAGGCATTGTAAAGATATTCATAGACAGTAATGGGCATTCGATAGCCGCTTACATGTGACTATCTAAATCTTCTGAAATACTTCTTGTTCAGTACACTCCCGAGTATCCGGTACGCGACTATCCGGCTTCCATACTATCTGATCTAGTTTTCTTTTATCGTAATTAAATCGAAAAGCAAGCCGTCTATTAAGTCATCTTTTAAGAACTTTTTCAAAACCTAAAAATTGTAAGCTTTGACTCTTATTTTAGGGTTACCTTTTCGTATCTGTGTAATCATTTATCAGTGAAAAATAAAAGCAGTTTGAACGCATTTTCTTGAGAATTAGGCTTACGATTTACGTTACTGTTTTGTATAAGTTTCCTGCATTTAAGTTAGGCATTACAGAATTTATGTTAAAATATGAACAGTTTATATCCTTTAATTTACTTTTTCTCTAGTAATTTCTTGAAACGTGCAGTGCAGTATATAATTATATATATAAACTACCAGAATAGAGCCTTTTATTTTAACTCGGCACGTTACTAACAACTGCTTCTATGATTCACCGGGCAGCGGCTGCGTTCACATTGAGTTAATTGGAGAGCTTAGTACTCAATAAAAAGTTGGAAAATACGTATTACAACAATGAGTGTTTGGTATAAAAACTTTGACTTCTGGTATTTGTGGGCAAAGAAATTCATAGAGCTCCCGTCTTTTCGTTTTTTTTTTTTTTTTTTTTTTTTTTTGTTATCTGGCTAATCCTTCAAGCCACTTTAGGCCATACTCGGGAGTGAACTCTATTTTCATTTAGATCTGTTGTATATTCCTTGATTATATGAGCAATATTTAAACGGAAAACCGTTCACACCAAACACCGTCAAGCATTATGATAAATTGATTCATCTTCAATAACTGCCTGTCTATTGCTATCTAAATGCTTTGAAATTACTTCTAGAATATTTATTTCATCATTAAAGACGCATCATTTCATTATTAAAGACGCATCATATATTTCTTAGCCATAAGGGCAACATCCATACGGTAGACCGTTTCACACCAGATACTATAAACCAGTCACTATAATATTGATATACTTATGATAGCCGTCTACATTTGACTACTTAAACTTTTTGAAATTACTTTTTTGTGTCTACATTTTATTGGGATACGCGATTTCCTTTGGTCATAAGAGAAACATTTATGTGTTTGATCGTTTCATCTTAGATATTGTGAAGCACGTTAGTAGCCATTGATGCATCTTCGATAACCACCAGCATTGGAATATCTAAATTGTCTAACTTCATTGGGATACCTTGCATATTATGTATTAATGCTTTACTTGCTTGCAATATTTAACGAATTGAAGATCTACTCATAAAAACTATTGACAACATAATCATCAAATGGACAGTCGTATTAATGGTACCCGTGAAATCAAAGATAGATGCTTAGGATAATTATTATCATTCTAGACAATATTGTAATTTTGTAATTTGGCCAAATCTCTTTTCTTATCGTTGTTTATAAGAAAATAATCTTTTAAAACCTCAGAAAATATTTTGAATAACCTTATACTTTTAAGTCTTTCTAACATTTTTTAATCGTTAAGAAAACCAAATTTCTCTCTTCCATGTCAACCATTTATCGAACCTTCATTTTGAATTATACCCAAACCAAGTATTAGACTGATTTACTCCATGACGGATGACACGCCTGTTACTTGGAATCAAACCAAGTGTTAGAAAAACTATCTTACCGAGGTCCGCTGATTTCATTAAAGCAGTTGTCGGATTGTGTATCGTTAAATTTCCCATCTTTACAAGAGACTGGTTCTTCCATTAATGATTCTGAAGTGTTTCGACTGGGGTACCACAGAAGTTGGGGACACCTCTCCATCAGGAATCCGACCTCTGAAAGACAAATTTAAGTTACCGGAAACACATTTTCATTAATATGTGAATCTTGCAAGAACCCTTATGAAATAGTGAAGTGTTGTGACATGAAATTCACTCATGTAATTCTGGAGTCCATTTCTAGATCAACTGTGCTGTTTTCAGCATTTTAAAATTTATAGTTTCTTGAAATAACTTGAAAAAATTAAGATAAGTCGCAGCTTTTTTTTTCGATCAATAATTTACAAAAAAATTATTGTATTTAAATTGATTTATTTATCATCTTAAAGAGAATCTTTTTATGAAACCAATGCAATTGCGACTGGTGTTTTTTTTTAAATTGAATAATTGATTTTAGAGAATTTATTTGAGCAGAATATGAAACATCTTTTCTATTTTCATATTTAAATTCACATCAGTTTAATTGTTTAACTAATTGTCTTTACCAACCAGCTGGTTCGCCAGAATATAGATTGTATTTAGTTTCAAATAAAACACTGACGATATAAATTGATATGCGTAATTTCTTCAACAAATAATTTTTAAGTATCAAATGGTGATAAATTTCAACACCGACTATTTTACTAGCTTTTTATCGATTTTATTTATTGTGTACACGAGTATTCTTAATGGAATCGAATCCCATGATCTAATAGTGCTTTAAAATTTATATGTTTATCTTACAACTTTTGCGCTATTCTAAATTTGCTTTCCTATTCCTCCTGAAATATGCAAAGAAAATAAGGAGTATCTTTTTTACTTAGCTTTCATCGATGGAAGAGAAACACGTGATCAAATATTTGATAAAGCATTGAAAACAGTCTTAATTTCATTGTTTCTTAATGTTGAAAAATAACCAAAAAATAGATAAATTAATTGTCAAAATTTAGGAAAAATTGCTCAACAACTAATTTGACATTAAAAAAGATCATTTTTAAAATTTTTAATGATATAAAAATTAGTATTGTTCAATATTACTTTAAAGCTTATAACAGAAATAAACGCCAAAGTTTGGCTTAATTTTTAACTGAAACCGTAATTATTACCTTAGGTGCACATTCTCAACTTCCAATAATATGTGCTCAATTCCATAACTCCAAGACAAATGCCTTTCCTATAGAGCGTCAATAGACATACAGATACACACACATTTTCTTTTATCATAAAACTAAATCCTTCTTTTATGTATTTGTATACGTGTTAATTAGGGATTGCAATACCGGTATACCGTGATACCGAATACCGGTATTTTGAGCCATTTGTACAATTTTGTAATACCGGTATTCACAAGTTTAAATACCGTTTTTTCGGTATTTACTAGAAATCTTTTAAATTGTCTCCACTATATGTTCACGTGATAACACTTACATACATGTGGGAACAAAATTGAACTAAAAAGGATCTAATGGGGAAATCCAAGGTCATAGGTGAATACCGGAAATGCGCTTATCATTCCGCGTCTCACACCTTTAATGAAATGGAATCGTCGAAATGCTGACGAACAGTATGTGAATCATCCAGGAAGAGGGATCAAAACTATTCTACTACAGCTCCGAGCATAACTGCACACGCGCAGGATTCGTATATTCATGTCTGTGAAAACAAGGTTGTAGTTGTAAAAGTGCGCAATATTTCGATATTTTTTAAATTGGTGAGTTTGTTATTCACATTGTATTTGCATATCATACTTTAAGGATCAAAATATTTTTCATATTTATTATATATACAGTGGGTAAAAAAAGTTTCCGTACGTAGCTATGACTGTTAATAAAAGTTTAATTTTTGGCACAAAATATTTTGTTATGAAAATGAAAATTTTAAATTGGTTTAACGCAATTTCATTTATTATTTATGAATATTATAAAGGAAAAACTATGAAGAAAATTAAATACTTAAGTTGGAAGAATAAAAAAATGCCACAAATAAGGAATAAAAATGTTTCCGTATGGTATTTACATAGTATAGGAAAAACCTTTTTCATGCTGACCAACTTGCATTTAATGATCAGTAGGCCTTCATTTGACCTTTAGCACTTCTCTCAAATGTTGAGGCATAACCCCCATAAGTTTTTTTTTGTTGTTGTTTCTGGAGAAATACTACTCCAAATGTCTTGCATGACCCTTTTGAGTTTGTGGTGAATAGCATATAAGCCAGTTAACAACTACGCTACACAAGCATATGCTTTTGTATCCTGGTTATGTTACTGGACTGCGAACCACAAGGTCCCAGGTTCTATCCTCGCTCATCACATATCCCCTAAAAGTTCAACCTTGTCCTTTGTGTCATATTTTTTTAGTTCACGACCGATTTCTTCCAATAAATGTCCTGTAAGGATTAAATCGGGAGACTGTGGAGGGCTATGAAGCTGGGGTTCCCCCCTTTTTTTTTTACATTATAGAGACATTACTCTTGACAAATCTTGGAGGTGTGCTTAGGATCGTTGTCCTGTTTAAAAGTAAAATCCATTCCAAGGGACAGTTTATCTGCATTGGTGAAAATGTTTTGCTTTAGAATGTCAAGATGTATGTACCTATCCATATTTCCATTTATAAAATAAAAATATCCGACACCAGCAGCTCTTATACACCCCCCATACCATATTCCAACCATCACCGTGCTTCACAGTTCCACATAAATTCTTAAGTAATATATGCTGTTTTCATTCCCTCCAGATCATAACTCGACCATCTGACCTCCTGATATTAAAATTTGATTCATCTCTAAAAAGGATCGATTTCCAAAAAGATAGAGGCTTGCGTATATGCTACTTTGCAAACTCGAGACGCTTTTTCTGTAGCAGAGACTTATAACAGGCTTCTTACGGGCCCCACATCCATTATAACCTTTTTTTAAATGACATTTATCACAATTTAAGATCCGAATTTAATGTTGTAATTAACCATTAAGTCAGTTGCAAGTTGAGGTGCACTAATCCGAGAGATTATCTTGCACCTTGCACATGATATTTTTTTTTTATACAAGCGATTTAACTTCGGAATGCTTCCGGATCGATCTCTATCCTCAGATGTTTACACATCACGTTATCTTTCAATAATATACTGCACTGTAGACTTGACTTTGGTTTGTAAGTTATTTCACTGATGTTTTTTCATAAATTATCCATCTTTTCTCAACCGAATCACTAACTCACGAATGGATTTCTGAACTTCCATTTTAAGACTATCAGCGAAACATTGGAATTAAACAACTGTTGCTATGTCGTGTTCTTCACTCAGACAAACCCTCAAACTTCGAATATTTACTGTGGATTAGTTGTAGAGCCCGTCAGGAGGAATTTGCATATTGCGTACGGAAACTTTTTTTGCATGATACTTCGTCATTTATCTTAAAAATTGCAAACGGACTTGCTGAGTTTTGTAAAAAAGAAAACTTATTATGAAACTCCCTTTTAAAGACTCATATTAACAATATATAAATAGTTTATAAAGATAAAAGAAAAGATTAGATATTATGCTAGTTTATTTTTATTTTAGTCTTCCGTACGGAAACATTTTTTACCGACTGTATATACTCATAAATAATAACCTATAATAACGATTAAGAATAACTTTAAAGAACATAAAAAAATCAGTTGATGATACTTCGGTTTGGTTTCATTATTTATAATGATGAAAAGAATATGGTGGCACAATGTAAAAAATGTTCAAGAGTTATTAAAGTGAACGGAGGAAGTACAAGTGGACTCCTCCACACACATTTAAAAACGAAACAAATTTGTAAACGAAACAAATTTGTAAAAGAGGAAAGAATATAATTGCGATGAAAATACAAATTTAAGCACAGTTTCTAAGCCCAAGCCATCAGAGATTTTAGATTATTTTGAGAGAAAAAAAAAGATAATTTGGATGAAACTATAAGTAAAATGACAGCATTAGATGGTTTGCTATTTCGAGTGTTTTGCACTTCTACTGAATTAAGAAAATCACTATCAGCCAGAGGTTTTAAAAATCTACCAACATCGACAAACACTATAAGAAAAAGCCATTGCAAATCATTCAGATTTTATTTATTTATTTTTTTTGGAATATAGGATTTACACATGTCTCGGGAAGTATGCCAGTCAAAAAATGCGTGGAAGTGCTTAAATTTAAATTAGCGAAACATGGATTATCCCTGAAAGAAGATATTGTATCCATAACAACTGATGGAGCAACAGTTATGAAAAAAGGTGGAAAGTTGATTGGTGCAAATCAGCAATTTTGCTATGCTCATGGGATTCATTTAGGAGTAATAGATGTATTATATCAAAAAATAAAGAAAGGAAGAACAGAAGCATCCAAATACTGTGGATATAGAAACTTCAGATTCCGACTTTGAAGAGAGTGAGAGTGATATTGACAATGTCATTGTTGAAGACGATATTGCTAATGAGGATGAAATATTAACCCATCAAGAATTGCTTCCTGTAATTTATAAAGTTCGAAAAATTGTTAAGATATTTAAACGTTCCCCTACAAAAAATGCCATATTACAAAAATATATACTAACTGAAAATAAAACAGAATAAATGTTAATATTAGATTCTAAAACACGTTGGAACAATTTACTCCTAATGATGGAACGATTTTTAAAACTGAGAAATCCAATCCAAAAAGCAATAATCGACTTAAACCTGCAAATAAATTTTTCAAATAGTGAATTCGACTTAATATCCAGAACTTTATCAGCTCTATTTCCAATAAAACTGGCTGTTGAGGCATTATATTGGAAAGATTCTAATTTGTTAACAGCTAATGCAACAATAAATTTCATGTTGCAGTCAATGAAAGAACAGCACACATCACTATCTGAAGAATTATATATTACATTGAAAAAATTCGCACAGAGGAAAGGCATACCGAAATAGAAAATGTCTTACTGAATTTACATAATTATAATGACTTTAAAAATGAAAAAGAAAAAAAGAGACTAACCAGTTCAAATCTGATCAAGTTTATAGTAAATTTTCTTAAAATTTTTTACCCACAAACCTATTCACATTCAGAAGAATTCGGTACAGTTATCGAAGATTATGATGACACTAATGTCGATATTGAAAAGAAATTGTCTCTCGAACAAAAATTAGAATTAGCGATAAATGAAAAAATTTCAACAAACCAAAATACAATACAGAAATCAGTTATATCCAAAACCATCCGACGAGAAATCATTTATTTGAAGATGAGGTATTTAGAGGTAAATACTTGGAAAAAGTATATCGCGCATTGCTAACAGTACCAACACCAACTAGCGTAGATGCCGAAAGAGCGTTTTCGACAGCTGGGAATTTTTGCACAAAATTACGTTACGGGCTTAATGACAGTACAATTAATACATTATGTTTTTTAAGATCACATTTCAAAAATTTGTAATAGTACCACAGACTTATTAGTGATATTTACACTCTTTTGTGATTTAAATAAATAAGATGTTCTTTTACTTTTTTGTAATTCTTTATATACTGTTATAATTTATAAGTTACAAATTATTTTTTCTGATATTTACATTCTCTAATAAAACTGGCAAATAAAACAAAGAAACGCTTATGTTTTCTTTCTTTTTCTAAAATTTCTAATATCGGTATTAAAACCGGTATCCCGGTATTAAGATCTAAAAAATACCGAATACCGGTATTTAACTTTTGGTCCGATATTGCAATCCCTAGTGTTAATGATAAAAACATTGCTTTCTATATACAGGTGGTTATCAAAATAATGGAAACACCTAGATTTATAAATAATCCCTTATTAGTATGCTGTAGGACCGCCTTTGGAATGTAATACAGATTGGATTCGCCTTGGAATCGATTCATACAAGTGTTGATTAGTATTCAGAGGAATACTGTACCATTCTTCCTGGAGATACTGTGAAAGTTCTGGGAGAGATGCCGATCAATTTCATATTGAACGTTCTAAAATAGAAAGTAACGGTTCAATTATATTGAGGTTGGGGACTGTGCAGACAGATGTTTAACTTCAACCTTCTGTTCATCAAACCATTATCCTCCTGGAAAATTCCATCTCTTGCAGGAAACAAAGTTTGCATCATAGGATGTACCTGGTTAACTAAAATTCCTCTATACTTCTCTCCAGAGATCCTTCCTCTCAGGGTTATGATTGGTCTAAGAGAAAATCACGACATGGTTGCCCATATCATGATAGATCCACCTCCATACTTGACAATTGGAAGGAGACAATCACGATTATACGCTTGCGCAAGTAAGTGCCTTCCAAACGTGCACCCCACCTGTCATAGGGAAAGTGCGAAACTCGATTCGTCAGACTATATTACTTTCTTCCACTTATCAATCGACCAGGTTTTGTGAGTTGATACCATTGTAGACGTTGTTTTACCATTAACATCTGTGACAATTGGCTTGGTAATTGCTGTTCAGCCATAAATGTTCTGTTTATGAAGGTCATTTCTAACTGTAGTCACTGATACTATAGAATCCAGATGGGTATTGAGCTCTGCGGCTACTTTTGCTGCAATTTTCACTTTTTAGACATTAAAATCCGCTTCAATACCCGTCGGTCTCTTTCATTGAGCTTTTCTTTCCGCCCACTATTTTGCTTTGTTGAGCTTGTCTTGCCGCGCTATGTGTATGCTATCATGGCTTTAGACACCATGCCTCTAAAAAGTTTAAAAGTTGGGATGGTTCGGCCACACTTGCTTTAGCTAGACCAGCTCCTACAATTTGGAGTCTTTGAAAATCTGAGAGGTTCGACATTTTACGTTTTTGAAAAAGAAAAAAACAACAACCAAGAATTACAGAACTTCAATAAAGCTAACACATATTACTAGAATATATATATTGCTATTTATATATATATATATATAAATTGTTGGCTGTTATTATAATTTAATGCTTACGAAGCGCATTCAAAAATGTAACTTTTATTCACAGGTGTTTCCATTATTTTGATAAGCACCTGTACATTAATTCCACTCTATTTCCTTTTCTTTCCAAAAAGAATAAATCATATTAATTTTTGCTCAGAAAAGTAGCAATATTTGTACGTGAAAATATGAATTTGTTTTGTTGAATTATCACAATTTATTGCAAATGTTTTCTTTTCTATAAAACAGATAAATTTTTACTCGAAGCATATTTCGGATGTTCTTTGAGAACAAGGCTCATTCCTTTATCTGCAGTCCTGTGAGCTTTGTTCTTAAGTTCCGTTAACTGCAGGTGAATCCCTCGAACGACTTCTGGTTCATACTGCAGAAGGGCTTCCAGCTGTTCTGATAAAGCAAAAGAATTTATTAATTGCTTTATTACATACAATTCGTTAGTGCGCTGAGAACTAAAGAAGATTCTAGTAATTCAAATAATTAGTAATTCTCGTAATTAGTAACATTTAGAAATTAAATAAAATGTCACTCTAATTTGGGTAAACTCAGTCTCGAAAAAGAAAAGTCAACCAACTTTATTCTAATATCCTTCATTATACGTTTATTTAAAAAAAGGTATCATTTGTAAGAAATTAAATAACTTTTAAAGAATTTCGAATTACAAATTTGAAAAAAAAATATCGTATATATACTAAAACAAGTTACAAAATTGCCTCATTCGCTTTCCTCATCAGATTTTAAAGCTACAGCAAAAGTTATTCCCAGAAACCAAGTTTCATTAGTTTATGTCTATTTGTTTAAAAATTATCAGTTAACAAAATCTTGATCTTATAATGTTAAATAAGATAGTTATATTGATATGAACTCTTTTTTGTTATAAAATATAAGTTATTTTTAGATTTTACATACATATTTATCTTTAAAAATTAATTAATAAGTAATAATAGTAAGACATTAGAGTTTAAAAAATTTTTAATGGCACCTCGCTTAAATCTGGGTATAAATCGAAAGACAAAGCCATTTTATGTAGACAAGCAAAATTTTAACTCATTTATAGAGCAGTTTGAAACCAAAATGGAATGAAATTAATATCTTGTAAAAATAAATAAGTAAATATCATTAGGTGAAAATAATGCTTCCTTTAAAAATATATTTTATTAAAGCGTTTATTTTCAAAATTCAGTGTGAATCTAAAATCTAAATAAATTCTAATAGTGAACTTTTATTAGTACTAAACCGGCAGAAATAAACGGGGAATTTAAGAAATAAGTGATTTATTTATTTTGATAGATTTTTAATCATTTCAGAATTTATCTCTACGAAAAGGACGAAACCTTTCTCACGAACTCATCCATTTGTCTCGAATTCAGACAACAAAGTAATTTGATTAAAAGAACGGTTCATGAAATAATTTTTATTTTCCAAAATCGTTTTCAAACTTTCTATTTTTAAACTGATTTATCAAAAAATATCATTTGTTTAACTTTCTTGATAATTTTTGATTAATTGCAAAATTTAATTTATTAAAATATTTATTTGTAACAATAGAATTAAAAATATAAGAACGAAAATGATAATTGCTTCCAAAAAAACTTTCACAAAAATGTTTTTTTCTTCTTTTTTTTTTCTTTATTTGTTTTTATTTTTTGCTATTAAACCTTCTTGATGATTAATATATTGAATTTTTTCCTCTTGTTATAAAAAATATATACAGTGACTCAAACAATTGAGAGTATACTGTACTTTTACTTGATAAATACGACTTTCAATATAAATAACACATTATCGTGAAGAGCAATCATGATTTTATTTTTACACATAACAAATGGTTTAATTTAGAGTAAAAATAAAGAACAATCAACGGAAAGCTTCTAAGTTGAAATGTTTCAGAAGCATTTTAAATAAACATACGCAGAGTTTTGCCTCAAAAAAGTGAGAATACACCAATGAAATTTTGTAATATGTCGCATAAAAAGAAAGTATCAATATTTAATTGCATGTCTTTTGGCTTTTATAATGGCCTCTAAACGTCGTGGTACCAATTCGACCCATTTTTGGGGGTATCTGAAGATATTTTAGCCCATTCTTCTTGCAATACTTGTTTAAAATGGGTTTTGTTTCTAATTTTGTGTTTTTGGATCACTGTTTCGAGCGTGGCCCACAGATAGTTAATTGCATTAATATCGGGGTACCGTGGTGGTGTATGTAACTGCTATTTATAATGAAAAAAAGACGCCACATTTTAATGTTATGTATAGTGTGTTTGGGGTCGATGTCCTGCAGGAAAATAAAATGTCCAGATAAACCCAAATTATTAGCACTTTCCTTTAGATTGCTGTGACTATATGGTTCATCCAACTTGCTGCAGAAATTTTTCAAATCATAGGCAGAAGTACAAATGCTGAGACTGTGCGAAATGTAATTAGACAAGTTGCATATAAAAATCGAATTGTTATAGAGAAACCGTTCATCAGCCTTAAAATTCAGAAAAAGTGTTTGAAGTTCGCAAAAGCTCTGCAATTGAAGACCAATAATTTTTGGAAGAAAGTTATATTTAGTAGAAGGAAGAAGTTTTTTGGAAGAAAGTTATATACGTTATATTTAGTGATGAAAGAAAACCTCACATTTTTGGCAGCGACAGCCATTGCACCGTATGAAGAAAGCCTAATATTGCTTTGGATCCAAACATTTTACGTCCTTCAGTTAAACATGACGGTGACTCCATTATGATTTAGGGTTGTATGGCTTCATCCGGGATAAGAATTTTAGTTCGTATTGATGGCATTATAAACCATTTGGTTTTCTTTGATATATTTTGCAGCAATCTAAGGGAAAGTGCTAAAAAGCTAGGTTTAAATGGAATTTTAATTTTATGTCAGGACAACGACCCCAAACACACGACCTGTAACTTCAAAATTGTGTGTCTTTTTCATTGTAAACAGTAGTCACACACATCACCACAGTCCCCCGACATCAATGTTATTGAAAATCTAAGGCCACACTCGAAACAACGGTAAAAAACACAAAATAAGAAACAAACCCCTTTTAAAACAAGTGTTGCGTGAAGAATGGGGCAAAATATCTTCAAATACCACCAAAAATTGGTCGAATCGGTACCACGACGTTTAGAGGCCATTATAAAAGCCAAAAAACATGCAATTAAATATTGACTCTTTCTTTCTATACGAGATATTACAAGAATTTCACTGGTGTATTCTTAATTTTTTTGAGGCAAAAATGTGCATATGTTTATTTAAAATGCTTCTAAAACTTTTCAATTTAGAAATTTTTCTTTTCTTTTTCTTTATTCTTACTTTAAATTAAACCATTTGTTATGTCTAAAAAAGCAAACATGTTTGCACTTCTCAGTAATGTGTTACTTATGATGAAAGTCGGATTTATCAAGTAAAAGTAAAGTGCACTCTCAATTGTTTGTGTCACTGCATATAAAATTTTTTAATATATTTCATTGATTGAAATAATTCCGAGAAATGAAATTCGTACAAAGCTTCAAATAATTGTAGTAATTTATTTTGTATCAACTGTAATTAAGGTACGTAAAACTACTTTCTAATAAGGAATTCGTAAAAACATGGGGAAAAAACCCTTAAAACGTTGGTAAATTTTCATATTTTAAAGAATTTTGGAACGTGGTTTAAATATTTTGTACCGTAGCTTTCTACATCAAAAAAGCAGCTTTCAACATAATTAAAAAAATAAATAAATAGAACTCGAAAATTTTTAAAGAAACATCATCACAAAATTTCTACATCACAATCTGAAATAATTCTTTAGAGTATAAATATAATTCTTCCCTTTTAAAAAACGATGTCGTTTGGCATAGTTTTAATGCATCTAAATTTGAAAATGCTTGATTCTTGAAAGTTTGACATCAAGCTTACATTTGAGACTTTAAGAGACATCTGTTTAAAATGTAAACAATATAACTGCTTCCCATAGAAAATGTGGAATTTTATAGGAAATTATTTTTTTCTCTTGTTAAGAAAATAGCTCTGTCACAAAACAAAATATGATATTTCGAATAATATTAGGTTTACTGAGATGATATTTTCTTCAAAATTTTAGTACTATATTTGTGCCCAATACAAATGGACAACTAATGTCATAAAAAACGTAAAATGACACGTAAACGTAAATGAAATTACGTTAGTAGTAGAATAATTTAAATTTTTTTTAGCCTACTAACGTAAACGTAAATGACATAAAATGACAATTTTTTTTTCAAATATTCAAATTTGGTAAAACATGGTCGTAATATGACATCTGTTGTTTTCAGAATTATCTAGCTAATTGAAGAAAATGCTTTTGTTTCTCTATTTCTACTTATATGTACCAAATTTGGTACATATTTACTTTGAAAAATAAAAATGTGCATGGTGGAGCATTTTTTTAAATTATTAAAAATTAAGTGAAATTTTAAAGTGTTTTAATTATTAATTTCATTAATTTATAAATAAATGAAATTTATTTATAAAATTTTTTACCATGACATCCACAAAAAAACACAAAAATAACTTTTAATAAAAAAATAATGTAAAGCGCAAAAATAACTTTTACATCATCTTAAAATACAGACAATTATTTTTTAAATTAATATTAATTTAGTTAAAATATATTTTTTAATCTAATTTCATTTAATTTTTGAATAAATTTAATCATACTTCACAACAATATCATGCCATAAAGAAATGAAATCGTTTTCATTGCTGCAATAAATATTGTATTTTGAAATTTTCTTGCAATGTTATGGCAAAGATATGAAGTTATTATTTTTCTTATTTTTCCATAACGAGCTTATTTTTCCATAACGAGCAGTCTCCTATTTAAAATGTGCTCTTACTATGGCTTTTATAATTTTTGTACTTATAATTAAACTTTAACTTCCCAGGTAAGGAATGACAAAAAAATTTAAATTATTCTACTACTATTATTTTTCAGCGTCTATTTTTAAACTCCGGTTATTTTTAATTTAATAAAACTAGATGTATGTATTATCGTTCTCATCGTTTGAGCATCATTTTCTCATAATAGAGTGCATACTTTTTTGTTTAATCGGCATAATTATTTAATAATCCTACTCATAGGATTATTAAATTATCTTCTATTACACAAATTATGAAAATATTCTTTAATACAGATAAAACTTCAATTACGAACAGTTCCATTTTTTGTTCTTTATATATTGAATAAATATATTTAGTTTCAGCAAGAAAGTTTTGTATTAGTTGAATTAAATATTTCAGATTTTCAAATTAAAATTCAATATTTAGGTAAAATGATAAAAAATTACAGATATATTAAACAATGAATGGAATGGTGCTGAACTTTTAAAATAGTAATAATGTAATGTTAGTCTATCAAATTTTAGTTTGTAAATACTTAGCTGAAAAAGAAATAAAGAGAAAGCTACATAAAACATTTAATTGAAAATTTTAAAAATTATCATTCTTGGCGAACAAACTGGTAAAAAAAAACCCTTTTGTTTTGAATAGTTGTGAAAAATATGTTTGTAATTTAACTTTTGGTGTACATGTTTGCAGTCAAAATTAGAATTTTTCAGAATTTATATTAATCTACTTTCAACATTGCGTGGTAGTTTAAAATGAAATTGTTGAAAAGTTTTAAATACATTTAAAATTCAAGTTAAAAGGTATTCTTCATAGTAAAATTTTATTTATAAAAGACTGTTATGAAAGCTCTCCAAATGAATCAAAATGCTTATTATATTATCACATATTCTCAAAGCTATTTATGATTTGGTAATTTCTGACTATAGCAAACGATAAAAATCATCGGAATTTTGATGTAAAACTATGGCAATAAATTCGCAGTAAATTTATTTCTTATATCTAGTTTCGAGTTTAATACCATTTTTAACACTAAGAATATATTTCTCGTAAAAAAAATTACGAGATCAGCTTTATTTTCGAATAATGCTTACCTGCCAGTCGTCTGATGCAGAATACAGCATCCAAATTTATTGAAGAAACTGCATCACTCATGTATTGTAAAGCCTGTTCTAATGCATCTAGGGCTTTATTTAATGGAGGATCATTTCTTCTTGCATCTTGGCAAAAACCGAACCCAAAGAACGTTAATAAACAAACACAGAGAAACATCCGCATTCGCCTGGCTGTGAAACATGAAGTGAGGAAAAAGCGCGCGAAAAGTGTTTGATTTCTGTGATGAAATAGCAGATTGTTACACATAAAGCATGACGTATGCAATAATACCTCTATTTTTTAGGAAAGCGAGCGTTAAATTTTAATACTTATTTATTTGTTATTATAGAAATAAAACGTGCAATGATGCTATTATGTGTATTTCGTAAAATGGATGTTTGCAGTGGAGTTAAGAATTTTTTCAGAATTCATTATTGATCCACAATCTCAATTACGTGAAATTTAACATTGATTTTCAAGCAAATTTTAATTGCATTCAAAAAATAAACAAAACAATATTTTTTAGGGCATACTTTTGTGGGAAAAAAAGGATTTGATAAAAAAGGTTTTTATAAAAAACTCATTTCGAAATAAATATATCTACTGTCGAAATACCATACATTTGATAATAAGCTTTTTAAACTTCACAAATATATGCATTTTTTTTTTTTTGCATTTCCAAAAAAAAAAGGATAAAGAGAATATTATTGTTTTAAAAGATCATTAATTATCATTAATACTAAACATACTTTTAATCATATTGTTTATGGAATATTATTATTATGCATTATTATTATTATGAATTATTTTATATGGAATATAATTTAAATAATTCAAACATTTTTAATTAGAATTCTGAAACGTTAAATTGTCTACGAGCATATGTTAAAATAATCTATAAATCAAATTTCTTGTGATTAATTCGGTGTCAAATTTTAAGATTATAAGAAATCACTTTTATTTCTGAATTGTTATCTTAAGTTAAATGCATCTATGAGCAAGTATTATTATTAAATAATTTTCTAACAATTCAGATCTCTTGAGAATCTTGTTTCTTTACAATGTATTCAATCAGATAAATAGTTATACATTTCTCACTTTATTCACTCACTAATTTTTAAAATTTTTAAAATTATTAGTTACGAAGCAAACTTTTTTATTTGAAATTAACAATTGTTGTGTTTATTGAGCAATTGTATTTGAAATATTGTTCATAGCTTGTTCATTAAAATTACTGTTTATTGATACTATCATTTATAAATATATTACCAGTATTTTTAATTAAAATAACTATTAAATTAATTAATCAATTTAATTATTGGTTATTTATTAACTATGAGTTATTTATTGAAACCATTAAATATTTTAAAAAAATTTAATAAATACCGCTTAATTTTATCATTCAATATTCATATTTTTAGACACAGCTTTCTATTAATTCGATTTTATTATACACTAGCCGCCTTTGGCGACCAG
>JAPMOR010072667.1:234324-298587 GCA_026543865.1 Argiope aurantia
AGGTATTTTGTGATCCTAGTCAGTGTATATCGCGAGACCCTTTTTAATAAAATGGTCAGTTTAATTTCAACTCATCTATACTTATATAAAGCTTAATGTGTGCGTGTTGGCGTTCCACAGGCCAGACCGTTTGACCTACCGCTACCAAATTTGGTACACGTATACCTTAGAGGTCGGGAATGTGCACCTGAGGTCACTTTTTTTGAATTTTTAATTAGAATTTTAATTATTAATTAAAAACTAACTTTCCTGCCAAGAAAATCTTCCATTTTCCTCACCGCCAAATGAGTAAGGCTTCAGGGTTTTTTTCTCAACAGTAATGAGGCTAGGCTTAACATTTTTCGGCCGATTATTTCAAACGATTCTGTTTATTTTCTTAATGTTTTATGCATTTAAAATTAAACATTGTTAATGAATCTATCTTTCAGATTCATTCTGAAGTACTTTTGAATTAAAATAAAGCAGAATAAAGGAAATTAAAAATTTCTAATCCGCATAGCGTTACCCCAACTGGCGTAGAAAAATTCGCGCATTTGCGTTACTGTAAGTGCCGTTGAAAATTCACACATGCGCATTGCGTTCTGATTGCTGACAACTATTATCAACGGATGCGAAATTGATTTAAATTATTTTTAGTTAGTTGTATGCTTTTGTAATTAAAATGTATTTATGTTAGTTATATATTTTTTGTATATGCTTATAATTTTAAGTACATCGTTTTTAAGTAGTTTTTTTAAACCTTTTCAACCGATCATTTTAAATTATTCGTTTTTTTTTTCTTAGTGTTTGATGCATTTGAAATTAAACATTGTTTATTAATCAATCTGCTCATGATGAACCTGAGAAAATTTTGTTGACAAATTCTTGAGATATTACATAAATTAAGAAAGATATTCTTTAGTGCCCATAAAGTTTAAACGCTCCGTGACTGTTTTCAGTAATCATATTATTAAAAAAAATGCTTTGTTTCTGTAAAAAATATTGTTATATTAATTGCAGATTAATCGTTTCCACTTTAATTTAAAGCATAAATTCTACGGGAGCTAACAGAAAATTAGAGAGATACATATTACATTATGACTGAAGGCCTTTATAATATCATGAGTAAATTATATGACAATCAAAATTTGAAGTTTTAAAATATTTTGATGAAGAAGCTATTAAAGTAGTAATTGCATAAAATATTTAATTATTAAAATTTTAACGAGCATTAAGATTGTCGAACCGGCTGGTCGCCAAAGGCGGATAATTTTAAATAAATTAGTGAATAATTTTGGACTAATATAATAATAAATTTTTATTTTATTAACTTTGTGAATATGTGTTGGTTTCTGTGTATCTGTTTCATATTTCAGGGTAGAAAACACCATATTATTTAAACAGATATTCAGTTTTATGAACACTTTAATCACTAAAGAACCCAGCTAATTCTACTTGATATAGGGCTATATTATATTAATATTTTATCATTTATAAAATTTGTTTTTTATTTTTATTATTTTCAAAATTAGTTTAACCCAGTAGGAAACTAAAGTTTTTAAATCGACCTTCATGCGACCTCTGAAACCTATCGGTGCAGCTGTTTACTTTGGGTAGTTGGAAATCCGCCGCTGTTAATATATTACAATGGAAACTTGCTTTAATCTTTACCTTAAAGGATAAAGACTAATAGAAAAGCTATAATAGAAAAATTTTTCCCCTATGAATTAATCAGAATAGACCGGAGCGAGGTGTCTGATATTTTCTTCCTTAACCTGTGTGCTTGCCTCTAGCACCTGCCTTTAAGCACCTTAATTTAACTTCACTATCTTACTGTATTAACATATCCGGTTGACTCCTATTTTTATGAGCGAAATATGATGAAAAAATAATCCCAGTTTTGAGTGATGATTTTATTTTCGGATGTTGAAAAAAGTGAGAACATATTTCTGTGGATTTTTAATTATTTATAGTATTTATTTATTTTGGAATTCACTTGTGAAAAAAAAACCCACTCTGATATTGCTTCATCTAAAGTGTAATCTTATATGTAATCATTTTTGGAGTCAAAATTCCACTACGATCATATACAAGGTGTCCGCCCCCCCGCCCCCAAAAAACAATAAAAAGCATTCATTTCCTTAAATATTATGAGTAAATTATACTTCCAGTTAAATGAGGTTAAAGTTAATTAAGGTAAATAAAGTTATATCAATGCATTTTGGCTTCTTTAGATATCTGTACAAAAAGTTTTAAAATCTATTTTTAGAGGATTAATTGGAGGAGGAGGGAAAAAAATGTATAATTTTTTGTTTGAATATTCTGATTAATAAAATTGGATTTATAGGCATCTTTTGATGATCTTGTCTTTTCAAGAAAGTCATTTTTATTTTCAAAATATAATGCATAGATTGACCTGAAATAAGAGGAATGTAACCAATTTTGTTAAAATTAAAAAAATTATAAACAAGGATTTTTTTTTCAAATTTGCGTTTTTATGAAATTATCTCTTAATTTAATTAGACTATCATAACGTACAGTAGCTGATGTTATAGATAATTTTAACAATTACAAATTAAATATTTTTGTTTTGGATTAATAGATATTTATTTAAAGGTGAAAAACGTGTTTCAACTTCCATTCCCTCACCCTTTTCCAGTAACATATCAGGATTCAAAGTTAGAAGCTAGCTTTGGATACCCAACTCAATGACTTAAATCAATAAAATTGATATTAAGTATTTTTATGTCAATTCGAGGAGACTATTAATGCCTTTACGTTTTGAGTATCTCGTGAAATTGATAGCATGTCAATAATAACCTCTGAAAGAGCTATAAAATGAAACTATGATAGTTTTATTTTCATTTTCGATTTAACTTCAGAACTGAAAGTATTTACCCAAATAACTGTAGTTTTCAGATTCCTGTTATAAATCAGGATGATGCGAGAACTCTCAGATCTTCTTTTCCATTTTTATATTTAATTCTTTTTTTTACTTTCTCATACACAGAGAAAATATTATAATCTTTAAAAAATTTGAGATTGAGATTTTACAAATTTCAAATCTCTTTGAATTCTAAAATCACATCTTTGGCATTATATCTGTCTGTAAGCACGATTCCTCAGAAATGCTTTGAGCTAAACGGATGAAAATTGGGGTATGGGTTTTACATCAAATTTGTAGAATCATATCAAATTTTGTGTGAAATCCATTATGAGAAAATCTGTCTATCCGGCTGCTCGAATATAAGTGAACATGATAACTACAAAACGAAAGGAGTCAGATAAATAATATTTAGACAACAAATTTAACATCTAAAGTATAGATAATTGACAAATTTGAAATCAAATACATTTAATGATTGGCCATCTGTCGGTCTGTATAGTTCAGAAACAGATTCTAAAACCCTCCGCGTTTTTGCGCATCCGTTAGGATGGGTTTAATTCTTCAAAATAGGGGTGAAAGAAAAGATGAGAGGAGGAGATGTTTATATGTACTAGTATGTAATAGGGAAAATTCAAGGTTAAAGTGAATACCGGAAAGGCACTCATCATTCCGCGTCTCACCCCTTAATGAGATGGAGTCGTCGAAATGTGGTCATCTCAGAATCCGTTGACGAACTATACTTTCACAAGAATCTAAATATGACAACTCAAAAGAGCAACAACTTAAATATATAGAATTTGGTACATGAGGTTTTAACTGTAATTGCAATTTTGTGTGAGATTTTGGCTTCAATCCATCGAACAAAAAACATATCTAAAACTTAAATCCGATTATTTGATTTTATAAACTGCATACCTAATCTCCCAAAAAATATTGCCAAGGATCACACGATAGACTCAGTACAGCTGGATGAATAAAATTCTGCACACAGATTTAACATCTAATGAGTAGACATTTATCAAATTTTGAGTCAAATTCAAAGACTAGTTAATTACCTGTTGACCTGTATTTTCAGAGGCATGTAAACACGGTCACTCAAAAACACAATGGCTTAAATATATCAAACTTGGTATATGATTTTGTGACTACAAGTGTGTATTATGTCGAATTTTAATTTTAAAAAAACGCGTCTGAAACATAAATTCTATTTTTGGATACTATTAATCGCATGCCAGAAATTAGTGAAAAAACTCCTCAAAGATGTCACGAGAGGTACAGTGAAAATGCTAAATTAGTGCCAAAGGCTAATATTATTTCGTAATTATTGCATTGCAAGGCATTCTCTGGGTTCAGTTTAGTTACATTAACGTCCCGTTTTAAAGCCACACTAGGGCTGTTTTGGGACGGGCTTCGTAATTTTGAGTCTCAGTCAGATGACAAGAACGACACCTGAGGTGGCACCTCCCCTCTCCAAACTTCTACACTACACCAAGGGGAGGGCGTTTGGTCTGACGGATCTAACGTGCAACAGACCAGCTGACACGGCGGTTTTTCGGTGCAATCGGGTCTAGTTCTTGAAACTCTCCTGTGAAGTCGAGACCTTACCACCAGGCCAACGTGGTCTAAGGCATTCTCTGATGATAATTCCTTTATTAAAGAATCTGTGACAAAGTTTTGAAAAGACCACTCCGGCTGGTTAATATCTGGAAAGTATGTCAAGATTTATAGATTAGAAAGCTTTTTCATTAATCCTATGGCTGCTCTAGAAAGTATCGGAGGTCATTGTTGGCTGAGGAGGCTGCCAACTGACGCGTCATTTTTACATAATTTTGGATTTGTATTCTGCTGTCTTTTCTTTGCGATCGGTTTGGCTCTTTTGGTGCAAAAACTGTTCTTCTGAATCATGAAATACTATTATTTCAGCTTCGTGGCAATTTGTTCTCTATCAGTTTGGGTTGTTTACTTATCATAATAGGACTTATCATAAATTTATTTTCTCAAATATACTGAAAAAAGGATTATTTGGGTTTTCAAAAATTGACTTTCTGGTAAGTGTATTTGAATTATTATTTTCTTTGAATTCTGATATATATGTTTTCCATTATTTACGTCAGTGGATTAATTCATTATGAATGGTCTGAAACCTAAAATTTATGCTATTGTCACTAAATATCAGAAGATCGATTCCATATATTTTTGCAATGTAATTAACTTTTTATCTATTTGAGATAATATTATGATGCATGAAAGAAATTTAAAAGAAATTCATAAATTGAACTACATAGAATAAAGATCACTGGTGGCTGTAGAACTTGCTTGGAGATACTCCTTCAAAATTCAAGTAATTTGTTGTATTAGAAATAATGGTTGAATCCTAGTTTAATGTGCCTCCGAGTTTGTCGCCAATATAGTAACCCCAAAAAGAAAGCGCAATAATTTTCCTAGTAACCTTAATATTGATTTTTTAAAATTATTTTTTTCGCTTGTTGAATTGTATATCTAATGTAGAAATTTTTTAAGAAAAGGAAAATAAAAAGTATAGACAAATAAAATACATTAAGGAATTTTATTAAATTACGTTTTATAATTAAAAGTATTATTAATGCTAAAAGAACATTCAGTGTTATTTTTAAAGTGAATTGCGAACAAATAATATTTGCCGAATTATTTTATGTTAATTAAAATTGTTTTACCAAGTTTGTCAGAAAAAAAAGAAAAAACTAAAAAAAAAATCTGCTCGATTTTTTTGAAATCGTTTGTTTTTATTTCACAATTTTTCATTTTAATATTATTTTACCATTCTACGTTTTATAATTAAAAACATTATTAATGCTAAAAGAATATTCAGTGTTATTTTTAAAGTAAATTACGAACAAATAATATTTAACGAATTATTTTATGTTAATTAAAATCGTTTTACAAAGTTTACAGAAAAAAAAAGAAAAACTAAAAAAAATCTGCTCGATTTTTTTGAAATCGCTTGTCTTTATTTCACAGTTTTTCATTTTAATATTATCTTACCATTCTAACGGAATTCTTTGCGATTGTTCTTATTTCCATTGGTTTCCCGAAATTATTCATAAATCTGTCAGTGCTTAATAATCCTACTTCTGATTATTGGGATAATCAGAAATATTGTGATCACAAATGTTATGAGAGATGTTGTATTTGAGAAATCAATATCTATATTTTAAAATATGTATTTGGCGCCGAAAGAACTGAAAAGTTCCACTGTTTTTTTAATGGAAATTTCTAAATCATTCCCTACTCAAATTAAGAATTAAATGAACTGAGTAAGTTTATTTATTTCATCAAATTTCTTAAGAAAATTATCAGTCTAGTAGAAAAGCCATTAGGAACGGATGCTTTCATTTTTTCTTGTGCTGTTCTTGTCATTCTCAAAATCTTTAAATTTAATGAACTAGCGAAGGTTCTTATGATGAACTTACTAGGTTCCTTCTACAGCTGCTAGCAAAGTAGTAGGATGTTTTAATTTATTTTTTTAATTTAAAAAATTCAGCCCGGTACTTTCTTCAGATGCCAAAGACATCGATTGTATGAATTCTACTGCCTTATTCTTATTGCGTACGTGTGTCAACAAAAATTTAACGCAGACAAACTTCCTATTAAACGAAATCTTACTACATTATAAATAATATTACCAAATTAACATCAACTTATTTTTATTCAAACTTTAGTATCTTTTTAAATAATAACATATCACTGTTGCCAATCTGAATTAAAAACAATTTACTAAATAATATTTATAATTTTACTGAGTAAAAAGTCATTCAAAAGTATATTCTTTAAAAACCACGAGTACTCGTGAGTTACTTTTGAATCAAATATTTATAATTTTTGTTGCAGCATTCTTGTCCGTAGCCGGTTTGCAAAAGTTCTTTATTCCAGAATCCAAAAGAAATTAATCAATTGTGACCAAAAAAGTAAAAAAGGAATGTTTTTAAATAAAACAATCGTGATCGTATGTCGTAATTTTAATCGAAATGGTGGGCAACCGTAATTGTTCACAATATTGTTTATATGGGCAGCCATCTTGATTGGCGACTTGGAACTATTGGCATCCTTGGCGAAGTAAGAGGTTCACTAGACTAGGGCTCTACTGAAATACTAAATTCTGCCGCTAATTTTAAGCTATTATATGGTCAATATTCAAAATTAGATAACAATAAAAAAATTCTGATATGTCGAAAAAAAACGGCATTTTAAAATATTACACGAAATCATTTGAGACATCACTAAATATCAGTTCGTTGAAGGTCTTATCTTTGCAGAATGACGTTTTGTTCTATAAGCATACAAAAATGTTGAATACTTCTGTAAGTCTGGAAACCTTAGGATAATTTCAGTTGAACCTAATACTCATTGTTGTTGTTTTATATCGAAAACGATCGTTCATTGCATATCCAATGAGTATTTCATCACACTGATGATTCCCATTGGGATAGGTAAGCTCAAAATGTTTGCTATCAATTATATGTGGTAGAATTTGTTATTAATGTGGTAATCACAATAGATGCATCAGATGCGGCGATCATGTTTCGATTTCTAGATATAACAATAAATGCTTTTGTAAAAGTGTGAATACATTGCTGACTCGATATTAGAAATAAAACATTTAAACATGGACAGTATTTGTCTTCTTTTAAGTGATTTCTTATTGTTGTTCAATATCCAAAACCAAGCAATTTATACAATAGAGAACATTTTAACATGTGTTTATTAACTGATTTTATTATTTGTCTGACTGCCTATATGTTTATATGATCGGTACAAATTTTGAAATCAATTTTAAATTAATTTCTCAATGAATGAGAGAATTGAAATTTTAATTATAGCTCAGAACTTGATGATAATGAAATATTTGTCTTTCTTGTCTGTTCAGTACAAATTCTGTCATCGGCTGTAGCTCATCTGGACGTAATAATGTATGCAAAGTAATAAAAGTGTTAATATTTCGATCGTAGTATTATAAAAATATTATGATAGTGCATTTAATACTAACTCCAATGGTAATCTCTTGAAACTGCCACATTATAGATGTATTATTGTAGGTGTTAATTATGTCAAAATAAGTCATGCCGGTTTATTTGGATAGTGTGATGTACTTTTCGAAGATTTTCACAACAAACATTGGCGATAATGACTGCATCATTTCTCAAAAATTTGAAGAAAAAAATGGCATCTTCTCTTGCTATAAGGGAGTTAAGTTCCCGTATAAATCAGTATGTTCTCATGTTACCTGAGGGTGCAGTAACGGAGGTGTCGGTGGATTACTAGCATTCGCATTGTTTGATAAATCGTACTGGATAAGTTTCATGCATATCGATTTTCTTAATCAATAACGCACCCTACAACGAAACTTCTGTCTATGTTTCTTTTTGCATATGATTCTAATCAATCGGAAAGAATGTGTGCTTTTGCAATTTCAGTTCATATCGGCTTAAATTACTAATGGAATTTTACCTTCTGGTCAAGCTATACATGAGTTATTATTGTTTAGTATAGAAAGCGTAATGGATACTTAAAAGATTGTTCATCCGTTCAACATCAAGAATCAAATCAAGCACATGCGATTTGGTAGATGGAGGTGAGCCTCGGTGGCCTGGTGGTAAGGTCTTGGCTCGTGAGCCGTAGAGCTTCAGGTTCGAGACCTGATTCCACCGAAGAACCGTCGTGTAAGGGGGTCTGTTACACGTTAAGTTCGTCAGAACCAAATGTCCTCCCGCTGATGTGGTGTGGAGGGAGGGGTGCCAGCAAAGGTGTCGTCATCGTCATCTGACCGCGGTTCAAAATTACGAGGTACGTCCTAAAATAGCCCTAGTGTTGCTTTACAACGGGACGTTAATAAAATTAAACTAAACGAAAGCTAAATGGATGTAAATTTTTAATTAAAAATCCATTGTATCGAAAATAAGAAACCACGCATTGAATTATAAATGGTTCCCTAAGTTACGTGTTTCGATTTAGTGAGATCATTGAGAGTAACTTTTTAATTGGGGAAATTATGCGCTGTATTAATTTTGCCTCTTTAACATTTAAATCAAATAGTTAATTCTAATAGTTGGTAGGTAATCATTAATTAGAATATTTTAATGAAATTTGTGGTAGCATTATTTATATGTAGATCGTGGATCGTTAATCGCGATCCAATTTTATTATTATTATTATTTTGTTAATTTTTGACAAAATAAAGATTTGAAGATTAACAAAAATTTAATCGAAAATATACTTTAATCAGAAAGTCATCACAAATGAAATATATTTTACGCCGAAAAGGGTATTCTGCTTGATTTTTTTTGAATAAAATATTTATATATTATAAATTTTGAACCTTTACCTCAATAATATTATGTACAAACATTGATGCAGAATAGTTGAAATTGTAATAAAGGCAAATATACTTTTGTAATGTTAATAAAATAAAAAAAAATGATTAACCTAAAATAAATCACTAACATGTCAAAAATACGTGGAAGCATAAAATTAAACTAATCAACTAACTAAAAGAGAAGCCTCATAATGTGATAGTCTTGAGCTACAAGATACTTAAAACCGTCATCTTGTGGTGAGAATTATAAACATTATCTTATGCATAAGGGATTTAACTTGAATAAAACAAATCAATATTCCTTGCAACCTCTACGTGGCAAAAGCAATTCAAGCCTATAAGTAACAGTTTAATTATCATGTATTCAAAGTATCCGCTCTTTAGAAAGTTTCTTTCCTACGATGGTTTTTTCCCCAAAAATGAAACTCAATCTCGTTGCGTGTTTAACCCACAAAACGTTTTACAATTTAATTGAGGATGTACAATGTATTTATTTTGAATATTTCAAAAGAAAATTTTCACCACTAATGTATTAGCAAAACAATGAGAGTAGATTTTCAAGGTTTTTAGATAAAGTCTACACGGAAAAATATTCGTTTAAATAATTTTTCCTTTACTTTTAAAAAGTCATTCATTATTTATTGTTAATATTGTTAAATAAAAATATATAATTTTCGATTAAGGGAGATTTTCAAAAGCAGTGAATCTCATGAATTATTCCAATAACTATATGGAGTGTCTAACTTTAAAATATATATTTTTATTTTTCTCACTTTTTACAAATTCTATTATAAATATCTTTATTTTTTCTTAATTTTATTATCGATTTATTTGCTTATTGTCTTTCATTTATAGATTCTATTGTGAGTGCCCTTGGTTTTTCGTTCCTACTAACGTTTATTAATTCCTATGACGTTTATTAATTTATTACACTTACCTACACATAATTTGGGGCCGATGATTTTTAAGTACTTTTATGTGTTTTTCATTTGTGGAAAAATATCAATCTAATTAAAGTAAACTTAAAATTGATTCTTAATGGGATTACTACTTACTCCAATTTAATCAGCCGAATTGTCATAAAAAATAGCAAAATGCGGAAAATAAATAAATAATAGTTTTACTGATTAAAATTGTTGGACTGACTGTCCAAAACAGGTCTCCAAGTCTGTAGCCGGATTTGTTATCGTATAAGGGGTACGACGGGGAGCACTCGTAATTGAGGATGAAAAGCTTCCGTTATGGTGGTTGGTTCTCGCCACACCTGTGGGTACACGAAAAGGTATGGGTCTGGCTCCTTCTATCGATGACGAGACGTACTTCCTTAGGGAAGGGTTGTACCGTGGCCGGTGATGGCCCTTAGGATTCAACCACGTGAAACACTGGTGCGAACTGTTGTAGTCAGTTTGTGATTACCATATAAGGGATAGAGTGGTGGTAAAAGTTTAAAAACCGTTTATTTATTTATTTTTGCGTTTAAACAAAGAGCTATTAATTTCAGGTGAAACTTTTAAACGAAGGAAACGTATATAAAATTCCTATGCAATGAGCCAAAGAAAAAACGTATGGACAGTTTTATTAGATCAGGAGTAAATTTTAAAAAGCTGCTTGTTTACTAATTAAAGTAGCTGAAAATTACAGATCGAAGAACAATGCTACAAGTGATTGAAATATTGTAGCGTAAATACGAAAACTATCACTTGTTCCAGATAACATTATTTCCATCATTTATATATTACTGAGTGTTAATTCAAGCTGTCATTTTACGGAAAAGAACTCAATGCATCATTGAGACAATTCATATAGTTCTGAATATGGTTTTAAATTATTTAAAGTAAATTTGTATATTACGAGAAATAAAATTTTATGTTGAAAGGGGAAATTAACTGATTTTTTTACCTTTCAAACGCGTAAGTGGTACATAATATTAAATTCGACCTTGATGATTCAGTCACTCAAAGCTTGGGATGTACGAAGGTCATCTAGAAAGTAAATTTATCACACCACCAAAAGATGGCGCTGCTAATACACAAAGATATAAACCGGGCATGTGAGTTCGGTTGACGAGGCTCCTAGCTTTTGTCCGGTAATGGTTAACTGCAGTTGGCCTGACAGTCATTCTGTTGGCGTGACCGATACAAACCAGGCAATGGTGGCTATTATATGCGGTAGTAGTTAATTTCCGATCTCTTACGTTAACGTTGTTATAGTGCACGAAAATATTGGCTCTCATTTCCTTTTTCCACCGACAGCGAAGAGATCTGATCGAAACTCAGGATCAGGATTAGATCTTGCACTATCGCTATTCCACAATACTACAGAAGTCGTGACGAACCATTCGGTATAATCCATGATTCTTGAGAGTTGACGGTAATCCATGACAACTCTCAATCGTATCGGCATATTCCACAAAAAAAAAAAAAAAAAATTGTGAGGTTTTGCTGGTAGCTATTTGGCCATCCATCTACTATCCCGATCTTCTTCCTAGAGACTTCCACCTACAGAAGAAACTATCTGCTCATTATTTTCCAACAGACGAAGACCTGCAGAAACGTGACACGCTGACTCTATTCCTAGACTTCTACGGCAGTGGACTACAAAAACTTGTCCGGTTATTAGGTTGGGAAGTACATTACTGGTCAAAAGTACTGCAAGTTTAAGAAATTTCACGTTTTTTCATTAATAAGCTCCCAAAAAGTAATATATTTTTTTTTTGATTTAAAGTGATATTTTCTAGTATATATATATATATATATACGATGGAGAATTTTCAATTTATTGTGCCATCCATTGTGAAGTAATCGTCTGCAACGATTGTGTCGTCCTGGTAGTTTATTATAAAATCGTTCCGACAGAGAAGGATTTCATTTCTTTTTTGTTGCACTGTCGAAGTGTGTTCGCTGTGCATTGCTTTCCACTTTAAACTGTTCATTTCTTTTCAAAATGTGTGCATTACCTCCTGAGAAGCGCCAGGCTGTTATTTTAATGCACCAAGAAAACATTTCAAATGTTAGAATTGTTAATCGGTGCGACTGCAGTGAGTCGACTGTTTCATGCCTCATAAAGAGATTCAAAACCAAAGGAACTGTAGATAAAAAGCCTAGAAGTGGTGGCCTGAGGTTATCTTCTAGACGTGCTGATGCTACATTGACACGATTATGCCGTAATAATAGATTTGCAAGTTCTGCTACGCTTGGAAAAGATGGGAATGAGTCAACGTCTGTCATTGGCAGCCCCAGAACTGTTCACAGGAGCTCCTGTGAAGCTGGTTAAAGGCACAAGTACCTAGGGGGAAAAACCCAATACTGACAAAAGCAACGGGGAAAAAACGATTGGAGTGGGACCAGGTGCATAAAAATTGGAGTATTTCGGAATGGAGACAAGTTATATTCAGCGACTAAAGTCGCTTTTCTTTAATGTTTGACAAGCCTGGTCACGTTTGGCGTAAAGCAAAGGACGGAATGAGGCCAGGATGTTTGGTTCTTAAGACAAAACACCCAGAAAGTGTATGGTGTGGGGGTGCATGTCATACCAGTCAACTGGATAACTTCCTTTTGTACAGGGAACCATGAATAGTGACAAGTATACTGTACTACTTGGTGTACTGAAGGATCAATAGCTTCGTAGTACACGTAACATGTTTCTAAGGCAGAAATGGATATTTCAGCAAGATCTAGCACCTTACTTGCATCAAAAAAAGTAAGACAAACTTCATAATTAATTTTAAATTTCATTTCAGTTCAGTTCTGACCTCTATATCGAAACATTCGTTCTTTTAGGTTAAGGCTGCGTTTGCAAAACATGGTATTAATGTTCTCGCATAGTCAGGAAACTCGCCAGATTTAAACCACATTGAGAATTTATGGAGTATAATGAGTGAGGAAAAAACTGAGAATCATCCCAGAACAAAACGAAAACTTCAGGAAACAATAATTAAAGTTTGACACCATAGAATACCGAAGGAAGTGTTGCAAAACCTTGTGGGTTCCATGCCTAACAGAGTGGCTGTTGTGATCGAAGCCAGAGGTGGCCCAACCAAATATTAAATGCTTTTCAGTTAACTTAAACTGTTTTACAATCTTTTCTGATCTAAAGAACTTGAAATTTTTTTCTTTATTTCATTTTATTCCGGGGAACCAAAATAGATTCCGATACTAATAACATGTAGATTTTGTTTATATTTTATTCTTTTTGAAATTAAATAATTTTTTGTTCAATAACTTAATTATATTTTTCTTTAGACTAATTTTTAACATACTGACATAAAAAATATATTACTTTTGTGCTGATTATTCTTGAAAAAACGTGAAATTTCTCAAACTTGCAATACTTTTGACCAGTAGTGTAGCTGAAATATTGATGCAACTTTTGTAATAAATCTTTCCAAGTGATTATCTTTTCTTGATATTTTAAAGAAAGTTTACAATTTACATTCTGAATGACCACCATATTATCAACTAAAATTGTTACTGATTATAAGTATATTATTTGCTGTATAATATAAAAGACAAAATGACAACAATTTGTTTATTACAGTATTTACAAGTTTATTTACATAGGGTCACTGAAGTGGTATAGAACAATACAGTTTTTAAAATCATGCATATCGTTCAATTTTACACAGCAGGAATATTGAATAACGTACTATTCATTCGAACTTCAGGGGTGTTCCAATAGAATTTTCTCTTTAAATTTCTCACGAGTTGTACATAATGTCGAGCTTGTTTCATCCTATCTTCGTCTTGATTGAAATAAAATAGTATTTTTCAACTATATTTTTGAATGAAGGAAGTATGAAATCTACGGATCATTTCAGACATTTTCAGTATCTTCTCCTTGGAAGGTAAAATTGTGAACCTACAAAAAAATTTTTAAATATAATCTTAGTATAAAAAGTCATTGTAGCTATATATATCTGAACCAAAACAACTGGGCCATATTCAGTGAGCATCACATAGTTATATTTTAAGACAAGGGGAAGAAAATCTGTTAACTTTTTAAAGTACAAAAGTTAATTATACAGTTATTTCGAAATTAACCAAAATGTGGCCTTTTTCCTTCTCAAATTTCTAACAAATAATTAGTACCAAATTCATTTATGTACAACTTTTTTCATTTTTATTAATTATTCAAAATCTAATAAATAAAAAGGCAGAAATTTTGAAAATAGAAAAGGTATAGATACTCCGGTGCATATCGAACGATGAGACTTGAACTGCTCTTTATTTATACTTTGATATTTCTGTTTTATTTTTTAAACATACTTGGTAAACGCTTTTTTATCGCTTTTAGAAGAATTCTAATGCTTTAAAAATGAAATTGTGGATGGCTGAAAGATTTTTAGCATTATATTATTTTATATAAAATAAGTTAAAACTAGGTTTACTTACAGAGGCATTTGATTTCGCCGTTGATAATATTAAGCAGATTCTTACTTTTCCACATATGACACATAATTACTGTTTTGATTAAAGATTTTAATTATAAGTGAGACAATTATGTCCCTTTAGAAGTCAAATGGTTGAAATTTACACACAAATATTGAAGTGTGTGTAAGGTTTGAATGAAATTTTATGACAATAAGTTAAACCATATTTTTCATTAGTAAAAAAAATGAAGATTTTATCCCAGGCGAGGCTGAGAATATACATATTAAAAAACCATTTTTAATGCTAATTGTAAGTCTGTTTCATTGAAGAAATTTTAAAATTTAATTACTTTACTTTTAAAATTTAATTACATTTTTTCCAATGTACAATATTATTCTTATATATATTATTTCTCGGCCTTCATTTTAACTTGAAGATTGTAAACAATGTAATATTTTTTATCAATTTACTTTTTAATATACAAGAATTGTAAAATTTTCTGCATTCCAGATGACAATATGCTATTTAAATATAAGCTGATTATTAATTTGATTAAATTTTGGTTCCAACCTTGTAGTGAAATTTTGAAATAATACTCGTAAATATCAATATAAAAAAGTTAGAAGCGATTAAAACAAAATAAAAAAATCTGCAGTTTTACATCTAATAAAAATGTACTTTTAAAAATCTTTTTCAATTAAATTTATTTTGAAAGTCAGAAAATTTCATTAAAAATATAAAGTAAAATAATAAAATACGTATTTTAAAACCTCTAAAACAATTAGACAGGCTAACTATTATCAAGTCCTTGACGAATCTGATCTAAAATTTTACATGTGACCTTGACTTATCGTGTTTATATGCATGCGGATGGACAGATTGCCCGACTTCCCTTAGTGAAATTTCCTTCAAAATGTTATCAAAATCGACAGATTTGATGTTTTTGAGGGCAAATTTCGTTCTTCTACATCTTAGTGTTTTTGAACTATCGAGTTCAAAGATTGAAAGACAGACAGACGTATGAATTTCCAAAATTTTTTATATATCTTGAAATTGTCTAAATAATAATTTCGGTCAAGTATAAAAATAAACATACATTTCATTTCTATGCTAGAGCGTCTGTCAGCAAAATTTATGCAGTTGCGCAAATTTTGAGTGGCGGGTGGCAAATTCTGAGAGATCATTCTGTGCGGTAGCATGTTTTGCAATGCAAAAATTACTATATGCATCTTGCTCCCGTTTTAGTAATTATTATTGATGGTAAAATGGAAAATTTGTGGAGTATTTTGGCTGAAATTGGATCAGAAAGTGTTGCTTTGTTTAACGTATATTTCCAACAGCATGGTAAAGTGCTTTTGTATACAAACTACTCTAATACCGCAGTGAACGATAGCACTTTTCCCATCACTTGATAAGATGCTTTACACACGAGTCATCTGAATTTAAAGCAATAAATGAATATGACAAGTGCTAAAGAAAGGTTAGAAAGTTATATTACCTTAAATGATACGTGCCAGGTAATTGGCCATAGAGTGCTCCAGGCTGAGAACAAATGCCAGTTTCTTCGAGGAGATTTAATGCGTAAAAAGTATCTGGGCTGACTCCTTTCGTCTAAAAAGATATTAAAATGATATTACAAGGATTAAACTAAAACGTGCTTTGAACAGGCATTTTAAGAAACACTGATTAATTTGTTTAATGAATAGTTTGGATTGTGAATAATTTGAAGAAAGAGCAATTTTACGAGAATTTCTTTGCGTTCCTAATTACGAACATAACACAGAAATTTAAAAAACAAAAGGTGATTGCGCGTGTAAGATTTGTTGTGTGATTAGAATTTTGGAATTAGAAATTTTACATACTATTCTCCCTACGTAAAATTTCAGTTTAAATAATGTTTAAATATAAGATAGTTAAAACATAATTATCAGATTTTAGCTCTTTATAATTCAAAAAATCTTCTAAGCATGAAAATATTCAATTCCTCTTAAAAAATGCTAATATTTCGATTTTTTTCAAGTACCATACATCTGTACAGTTCCAATTCTCAGAGATTCTCATTTAGACACATATCTTCAACAATTCAACCACATATCTTCCAAGATTTAGAACTTCTCATTTACGCATATCTGCACAATAGTTCAATCCAAGAACTCTACAAATCCTCAGAGTAAGAGCTTCTCATTATACATCTGTACAGTTCCAATCCTCAGAGCTTCTCATTTAGACACATCTCTGCAACAATTCAACCACATATTTTCCAAGATTTAGAGCTTCCCATTTACGCACATCTGCACAATAGTTCAGTCCAAGAATTGTACAGATCCTCCGAGAGTAAGAGCTTCTCATTTGCCCACATATGTACAAGAGTTCAACCAAGAATTGCACAGATCATCAGATGAGTTTGGAACTCATCCAATTTTGCTGGAAATCATGGCATCTATACAAACGTGGCTTCAATGGAGCTCAAAATGAAAAAAATTGCAAATTGTAAGATCTGTTGTCTGACAAAGGCACATAAAGAAGGCTAAATCGTCAGCATCGTGTCGGCCAAATCCGTGCCTTTAGATACAAGAACGTTATATTTTTCTTTTATTGCTTGACTCTAGAAAGCATTTATATTACATATGGTAGCTTACGCAATCGGATGAAAGAATGGAAATAATTATTTAGCATTTGCTTCTTCTTTCGCCAATTAGCATTATTAGATTTAATCCATAATTTTAAAATTATATTGTTTCAAATTCGTTGATTACTTTGTTGTTAACTTTGACATAAATTATTTCTAAATACGAAAGGGTGATATTTGGCATTACATTAACGTTTAGTAAATAGCGTTCCTATAATTTATATTGGACGAATTCAGATGAGCTCGTTCAATGTAAGTTATAAAAAGTAAAAAGTAAGTAAAAAGTTATTTATTACTGAAAAACTAAAATGTGACATTTTTAAAAAATGTTTTGATAAACGATATTTTATTTTCTACATACATCTAAAAAATTCAATATTCACCTCCTCTTCAGTAGCGATGAAGTATTCTAATGTTTGAAGGGAATTTATCATTTATCTATGCGTGTATGTGTGCTTAAAATGATATCGTTTCCAGTTGTCCGAAAATTCAATATTCACATCCTCTTCAGTAGCGATGAAGTATTCTAATGCTTGTACGGAATTTATCATTTATTTATGCGTGTATGTGTGCTTAAAATGATATCGTTTCCAGTGGTCTGGAAATTCAATATTCACATCCTCTTCAGTAGCGATGAAGTATTCTAATGTTTGAAGGGAATTTATCATTTATTTATGCGTGTATGAGTGCTTAAAATGATATCGTTTCCAGTGGTCCGAAAATTCAATATTCACATCCTCTTCAGTAGCGATGAAGTATTCTAATGTTTGAACGGAATTTATCATTTATTTATGCGTGTATGTGTGCTTAAAATGACATCGGTTCCAGTGGTCTGAAAATCAAGTTGTTCAAATAAGCATGATCTTACTTTAGCTTCATCAATCACCTTCTGCGGAAGGTAGATTTGGGGGAAAACGAAAGTTGCCGCGGTTTGCGGATTGCACTCGAAACCACTTATTTCGTTCAAGCAGTTGATCAAGATGATTGCTTTCTCGTTCAAGGACTGCATGATATCTGTCCATTCCTAAGAAAAGAGTTTTTTAAAAGTCATTTTTATGTTTGCTGTTTTTAGTTATTATTCATTGTTGACATTTAAATACAATACACAGACTTAATTTCTCGTATACTATCTGATAAATGCACTTGTGTATTAATAACTGTCATCGGCGAACAAAAGTAAAGTAAGAGCATATTAGAAAGCGATGTTTCAAGGGTTTTATTATCATGACTGAACGCTGTGATGCAGGTATTACACAAGTACCACAACACCGATTGTGTATTTTGGACTTTTTCTTCGACCGATTTAAACTAAAATTAACCACATAATTTTAGTTTAAAGAGAGTAATTGCTTTAATGAACAGTGGTGTGTGTGTTTTCGAATATATCCGATTCTTCTAATTCTGAGTTTAAAAATTGAAATTGTAAGAAAAATGTACTTTTATTTTATTCGAGAATCCTTTAATAGTATACAAACAACTCTATATTAAACATGTAAGAAAATAAATGGATACATATGATAATATAAATCCTCAACATTTTTTTCTGCTCGTTTTTTTTTTTTTTTTTTTTTTTTTTGTATAAAGAAATTTTCCTTATTTGTTCTGAAGTAAGTTTTTACGGACCCATTTTACATGTAGTCATGTTTTTATATGTTTTATATTAGAGTCATGACAGCATATCTATTAGGAGCTGAGATCCAGAGATGCTTCTTGAATATTTTACTCAGTGTTACAGAATTTATAAAAACAAAAGCACTGACATGAGTAGGAATTCTCTCTTTGAAGTGAACATTACAAAGTGAATTTTCTAATCCCATTATGAGCGCTAGAGTGTTATTGCAACTGTTATTTAACAACGATCTGCTGTTTGTTTGAATAATATCGTTACCTGAAAGGGATTTGCTTTGCTACCTAGGTTTAATGTTTTCTTGTAGAATAAAAAATAATTATCAGTTGTCGAGTTTGTTCGATTTCTTACACCGAATTTATTTTCCTAACAGTACGCAAGTGAAACATTTAATAAAGCTTATTATATTAATTTTGAAAATATTCATTTAGGTTTTTAATAAAGCTTTATTCGATTAAGTTTCCATATTTTTTGTTAACAACTGTATCATAAGAATCGAGTAGTATCAAATGTTGTATTTTTGAAACCATAAAGTTATATATTCGCACCCACTAGTGATTGGTGCTCGTAGTCTCAGCATTCTTGTAATAAATAAATAAATATTGTTATAGAAAATTGCAAGGAAAATTCCTGCGAATTTTTAAGAAATAAAGTTTTAGAAATAGCAAATAATAAGGAAAATTTCACATAAAATTATAAATATCTTAAATTTTTACTCCCCCCATATATTTAAATTCCTTTTCTAAAAAAATTATATTTTACCTGTATAAAATTTTGATAAGATTGTTCTGTTGGCAAGGGAGGGCAAATCATGCAATCCAGTGCAATCTGTAAAATTAAAAATTGAAAACCATTAATTGTTTCTGCAATTTGCTCACATTTTTTATTTAATTCAAATATGAAAGAATGAACCTTCATGACTGAACAACAAGACACATATTTAAAAATATTAAAAATTACGAACTTGAATTATAGATTAAATGGAAATTGAATAATACTTCATAAACACAGAATTCAATTCTGAATATTATTTTCAGAATTATAAATAATGTTAATTGAATTGTTTATGAGTAACTTATGAATAGCTTATGAGTGAGTAGATTAGGAGTAATGGCAAATGAATAGATTAGAAGTAATGGTACATGAATAGATTAGGAGTAATGGTACATGAATAGATTAGGAGTAATGGTACATGAATAGATTAGGAGTAATGGTACATGAATTGAATAGGAGTAATGGTAAATGAATAAATTAGGAGTAATGGAAATTGATAAATAATCCAGCGTCTTGTACACATTATGATGTCTTTAATTTTTCATCTATCTTCTTTTACTCCTTAAGACATGCTATGTAAGTGTATTTGAATATATATTCTATTGTGTTCGCAGCATCGTGCTAAGTTTTATTAAGTTGTTGCGGTAGAAATATATACATAAAATAGATAAGATGGCTTAATGATATGAACATATTTATAACTAATTGTCTATGGAAACCAGCTGATTCACTAGGGATATTGGATATATTTAATTTCAGTTAAATCGTTTAGATAAAACTCTGTGTCAATGATTTCAACAAATTGTCAGATATTAAAACCGTTCTATTTAAACTATCTGTCATAGGCACTGTTCATTGTGTGCATGGACCCTTTCAATGACGACCAGGCCCATGACATCATAGCTCTATTAAAAACCTAAATATGAGGTTTAGCTATCTTTTAATTTTTGGGTATTGTTACTTATTGGTTTTTATTCATGTTGTAAACTATACAAAATTAAACTGCATTTTCTTCTTTAGTTTTCAACAATAGAATAAAATAATACGATTAAATATTTGATGAAACAATAAAAACACTTAGAATTTCAGGGAAACAAAATTAGACAAAAAATGCCAAAATTCAAGGAAATTTTGCACGAATTTCGTAATGGTATCCTTAAAAAGACAAATTTTTAAAGAGTGTAAAATTCCTATTTGTGTAATAATATTTTATAAGTATCACGAAAAAAGGGTGAAATTCAGACGAGTTTTTATTTAATTGAAACTCTTATTAAAATTTCTTTTAAAAAAAGCTCTCATCGAGATGTACATTACTACCCTCCAAGATATGTATGCGCTAAAGTTGGAAGCTGTAGATTAAACGATCTGCCTATATAGAGGTAACATACACACACATATATACAAACAAAATTAACTTTATTTCTTTATTTTTAAAACATATTTCATTAGTAGTAATTTGTAGAATACGTTATATGAGTTACTGATGCCTTCTATATCATTCTTCAGAACTGAGCGAAGGAAAATGCTTATTTAAATGTTTTTAATGTCAGAAAACAAAAACAAAAATCATCGGTACTATATTTCTCAGGTATTAAAAAATTATACAGGTATTTTTCAATTTCTAGAAATTATTCATTCCTTGAAATTCAATGTTTCCTTGTTTCATCCAATATTTAATAGTTAGATTTTCTCCTGTTTTTAAAAGCGGAGGAAAATTCTTATCATTTGTGTAGCTTACAAGAGGAATAAAAAGGTGAAACAGTATTGCGAAATTCAAAAGATAGATGAACCGAACATTTATATTTATCATACCACAATGACATCATGGGATTTATCTCCATTAGAAAGGTTTATATATACAATGAATAGAATATAAAAGACAATTAAAATATCACGCTCTAATTTCTAATAATTTGACGTAATCATGAATATGAAGTTATATGCAAACGATTTAATTGAGATCAAATATAATCGATACTCCAGGCTAGTAATTTATTAATTTATCCATTTTCAAAGGTATTATCCAGGTAATCACGTACCTGGCCCAGAACTGTAGAACACATTTTGATGCAAATAGATTTTTTGTAAACTTTGATGACGTCTTCTCCCAGATTTACCATTTCATAACAACCACATCGAAGACCACATCTGAAATGAAGTAGAGGATATTAAACACAAAAGAAAACAGTTAAATCCTTTGAAAAAGCAGGCAGTGGCGTGCAATTAAAGTAAAACAATGACGAATACGAGCAATGCTTTTTGAAACTAAATTTTGAAACAAGATAAAATTCTTTTTATTTATTTATTATTCTTATATGAATTAATTTTTATATAAAATTTTATTAATATAAAAAAGGTGATTGAAAAGGGATTCTAATATGCTTGTTCACTTCAGCTTCTGAATAAAAATTGCATCATGCTATCAGGTTTTGACTTCCAACAAAGTCGAAGGGGTACTCAACTGGCTTTTTATATTTCGAACTTATCAAAAGTCTCAAAGTAGAAGGCTTCTGAAATGCTATTTATATTATTAATGATAGGAGTTATTACTGACAAGCAAAATAAGCTTCTTCCTCAAACACAGATTATGATTAGCATTCAAAACTAATGAAAAGTCTCAAGGAGGATCAATCTAGATCCTCGTAAACTTAATGAGATCATGGCTCTCGAAAGAATTTTTTTTAACATTATTTCCGAAGTAATTTACTTGCGTGTTTTCATTTAATATATTAGAATCATGAACTTATAGCTTGAACTTGTTCAAATTATAAGCATGGCTCTATTTCCTGATAATTATTCTTAGGAATTTTATGTCATATTTTCAAATTCTCTTGCAGATGTTCAACTTGATTTGTGTTGTTATTGCTTAAGAGACTCGCAAATAAACAATCCCATAAAAATAAATCTCTTATCCTTCATAACCGAATGTCTGAAATGAATTAAAAGATTTCGAGTCTTTTACAATTTTATTTTAAATTATTTTTAAAATTTCTGTTTCACGAGATGAGCGAGCCAATTTTCTTGATATGACCCAATCATCAATAACTACATAACAAAGGAAAAGTAACAAATAACGAACAAATTTCAGCGTTTTGATATTTTCTAAGTAGCAAATATTTTGATCACAAAATTGTTACGTAAATATTATTTACACACATATTAAATTAAAATTATCAAAAAAAGATTTTAGAAGTTAGGGCAGGAGAGAGGACTCAAAATTTGCATTGTTTATACGCCCTTTACAAAGTTCAATCCGCCCATGAGTAAATATCCTCCCTTCAGCAGATAGATATTCATCGATAAGGAGCATAGTTATCGTTTTTGGGATTGAGATAATCGAAAGCGATTTTTACAGCAATTTGTTTTTTAATTAGATTAACGAGGGTGTGACCTGATGGCACAGTTTTCGAAGTCGAGGAGAGGAGGAGGAGGAAAGGGGCAAGAAATTTCAACTGAAGAAATTTTTTTTATTTTTTATTTATTTATTTTGTGCAAGAAATAGGGGCTTATGCACGACATCCACAGTGTATTCATAAAGCAACATAATACGACCTACAACATGTCGTACAATTATCCTTTTTTTGAGATAATTGTATCCATGTTGGAAGAAGAGTCCCCCAAGAAAGGATGAAAGAAGGTGTTTTCTTTAAAATTTGTTTTCTAATTTCATGTTATCTGTATGTAGTTATCTGGTTATGTAGTTTTCAAAAATTTCACTGTCTCTAAATCAACTCATAAGACTCAGTCAACTTATATGTGATATCCATAGAGTACTTCATCGAATAGCAAATTTATGATATTCATCAAGATTTTGATATTCATGTGATATTCATTAAGATTTTTAACACAGAACAGGGTTATCACCTCATATAGATTTGATTATTTCTGAATCAACCCTCAGGACTCAATCAACTCATGTGTGACATACATGGAGTCTTCATCGAAGAGGCAAGCGCATAAATATTTTTAATACAGAACAGGGTCTCGATTTAAAGTGCTAATGACTGCTTTTTTCATAAAATAGGCATTTTAATTAGTTTAATAAGAGTGTGGTATCATAACGATTTGGTACTTAATCTTTATGCGATAAATCTTTGTAACTGAACGCCTTCCAAATATTTTGGAAAGCATATGCCACTTCAGGCGTTATTTTCGTTATGATTCAAGGTTCTATCAAAATTATGCAGATTGATCCAAAACTATGAATATTTTCAGAATAGTTAATCCAACTAAATCAAATTAAAGATATTCTTAGAATCTATGAGGCCCAACAGATTCAAAATGGCATGCATACAATTGACTATAAAATATCATATAAGAAAATGGCATGCTTACTCTCCCAAGATCCCCGCTGAGCCAGACATGAAACTGACGAGCTCCAGAGCATCGTACGGAGGACCCATTTGCATCATGGTTTTCTTAAAAGACTGAAAATAACAACCTTGGGCAAAGGCATTAAACTGATAGGCCTGTAAATCAACAATAATTTATTAAATCAAGGAACACAATGGTAAAGAAAATGTCATCAATAAATACATAGAACTTCTCCAAATAATTTACCATCAATTCACAATATATAATCTATCTTAAAAGAAAGTTAAGGAATAAAATCGATTTTGGCTAAATTTAATTATTAATTTATAAAATATTTCCTGTAAATGGACCTCATAATTTGGAGAACCATTTAATACTACGTAAGATTAGAAAATAAATTGAGACTATCAAGTCGAGTTCAATTAATTTGAGTTAGATATTTATCTAGCTTTGCCTTCCAACATAAACATTGACATTCTAATATATTGACTTACTATTCGGTTTTTTTATTGTTTTTATTGTGGAGAATTTCTTTTGGCGCATTAGCATGGGACGTTTTAGTTACCGAATAATGCCGATGAAGCATTGTGGGAAAGTACTAAGGAACCTCTACGTACCGCTCACCTCATCAGCCAAAAGTACCAGCTTTCTCCTAGCTGCAAAAAGCACTATGTCCTCCATGTTTGAACGAGATAGAACGGAACCTGTAAAGACAATTTCTTCTGTTAATTAATATATTTTTAGCAAGGTAAATGGTTTTTACATAGAAATATTTCTCTATATCGAATATGTATGTGGACGTAAAGTCAGACCGAATCTGTTCATCGCTTTTGGTAACAGCTCGCATGTTCGGATTGTTTACATGCGGGAAAATCTGAGACAACACTGTGAGAAAGTATAGTAATAGTTAAAAAAAATCGAACTCGAGATTTTAATGAATTTCTACGTTTTAGACATTAGTGAATTCGAAAACACATTTTTGGAAAATATCTGCTTTTCTGTCTTTGGCAAATATAACTCGAAAACATTTTGAGCTAGATGGATGTAATTTGGTCTTTATACCAAATTTGTAGATTTCTATTAAATTTTGAGAAAAATCCGCTCAGAGGAAGTCTGTCTGTTCAACTACTCGAATATAATTTAGCACGATAACTACAAAACAAAAAAAGCTAGATATATGTAATTCGATACACAGATTTAACATCTATATCTTATCCTGCTTGATTTCGATATTTGTTCGCCAAGGCCAGAGCATTTTTTCTTCTCAATCTAAGTGTAAAAACGGGTATTGTGAAAACATTCAGTCGACATTTTAGCTAAAAAGTATTCTATGATTAGAGGCAGCAGAAGTGGTGACCTAAAATGTACTTCAAAGGTGTTTTTTCTATCTTGAGTATTTTTATGATTTTCTTACTGACTTCTGATATTTTCTCACCTGTTTTTTTTTCTGTAGTTTCGAATGATTTTATAGAAAACTCTCATTTTGGAGAATAAAGGGTTCTAGATTTAAAAGCTGATTCTACAAAATATAAACGAGCACAATAGCTGGTGAATATTTCATCAGGTATTAAGCAACAGGAATTTTCTGAATGTTCCTTTTCATAGCTTCAAAATTACAAGGTTCCTTCCCCATTTAAACTTTCTATTACTTCAAAATGAGACACTAATATTTCTTAACTAAACGTTTTTTTCATTTAATCGTGATAATTCATCTACGGTTTTAACAACACTTTTGTATTAAATGGACTTTTATAATTATTATATAATGGCGTTGAAATGTTTGTTATTAAATGGCATTAAATAATTTTTTACATAGTGGCATTAAATTTCTTTTATTAACTGGCGTTTTAATATTTAAATTATTTATAGCACTTTATAATCGTCAATTTTCCACTGAAACCATATTTCTAGAACATCATATTTAATTTCAGCTTTAGAGTTTGCAAATTTCGCCGCCAACTAATAAATCTATGTCATCATATTCAGTAATTCATTTATATCCAACGTATCGATCAAGAAATCTCTGATCATCGAGGAGGGCTGCAGTGGCCTAGTGGTGTTGTTGTTTCTGATGGCACTTGCCATGGACAAGCCCGCTGTTACGTAGATAGCGATTTAAGCCGATGGGGGAGCGTCTCTTGTTTTATAGTAGCGCCAACTAGGATCAAGAGTACGACTTTGCTACTCACGCATCACTCATTCGCTTGCACAACCCCTTTTTACAGGAGGGCATATTCACACATCTTACAGATAGAATAACGGAAGAACAACCATGCCCAAACCGGGACTCGAACCCAGGACGCCCAGATTATGGGGAAGACGCGCTACCCTTATGCCAGGACGCCGGTGGCCTAGTGGTAAGGTTTTGAATTCAGAGGGTTTCAAATTTAAGAGCCAATTCTACCGAAAAACAGTTGTGTAAGCGGGTCTGGCGCACGTTAAATCCATCGGGGGCAAGCATCCTCCCGCTGATGTGGAATTGAAGCTTAGAGAGGAGATGTGTCAGCTGAAGTGTCGTCCTCGTCATCTGATCGCGGTTCAAAATTACGAGGCCCGTTCCAAAATAGCCCTAGTGTTGCCTTAAGAAACGGGACGTTAATATAACGAAATTAAATTGATCATTAATAAGTTTATATTTTTAAACATTTTTTTTAATATATAAGAAGAAATGCAATAAATTCATTAAGTTTTTTCTAATTAAATCTTCTTGATTTTTTATAAATGATGAATTACAATACATTTTTATAAATTTACCTTAATTTTTGAAATAAAAAAAATTTCGTTGAAATTCAATTGCTTTTATTTATCAATAGAAGTAATATTTCGATGGTTATTTCAGTACGAGATCATTTTATTTGTTTAGATAAAATGAATATAGTTATGCATAATCCAAAATTCATAATGTGGCTCTGACGAGATGGTAGCTGACTATTGAGCACAGATAGATGAGTGCACTTTCTGAGAGGGGATAAACTATAAAGCAAGGTGCTGGTCGCAAAGAAACAATATGATTAAAATAAATATTATATTTTGGATCATTTTTCCTTATTTACCACTATCGATTTTTAATCGTACATTACGAATGACCGACGAACAGCTAGACCTGACAAACTTTTGAGTCACGTCTCTCTCCTAACTTATAAAAATAGACTCACCTGATATCACGCATTTCTCACATTGAACCTGCCAACTCGTCAGATCCCGATTTTACTGTCGTTTTATGGAATTCAGGTTCAACATTGTATTTATTTACTGCACGTATTTTACAATACAAATTTGATTCGACTTACAAAGCACTGCGGGACGTAAAAATTTAGGGGCCGCATTTTATAAAACAAATAATTAATTGTGAAAAATTATAACATTCGAACTTTTCTATAAAATTTTCAATCAACAGTTGCATTTGAAAATGTGCACTTTAAAAATGTTTCTATCCTGTGCATTTGACAGAATAGATCTTAAACTAACAGAATGAAACAAAACGTACCTGTGGGATTGCCTGGATTAATGACCAGTATAGCTTTCGGAATACAAAATCTGCTTTCTGCTTCGAATGCTGCTGCAAGCTCTTTGGTATTTATTGACCAGTTATCATCTTCCTCCAAATAATAATTTATCTGAAAGATACAGGGCTGTTACGATTCTGAATTGATAAAAATAAATCTGTGAAACATTCTTAGAGATGTAATCATTCTTTCTGTATATATTTATTTATTATTTCATTTAGTTAAATGCATAATTATATAGACAAAAAGTCGACTTGATTGTTTGAAAAATTCTTGGGGAAATTTTTCACTTTGTTCGATAGCATTTGCTTCCTGTGTAATTGTTAATTCGGAATGTATCTTTTTGCAAGTATTTGGTGGTGCTAATAAACGTTGATTTTATAGCAATTGCTCTCTATATAATTATTCGTTTCGGATATGTCTATTAGCTAGTAATTGGTGGTAAGGGCAAAAGTTAATTTGATAGTTATTTGACGATTACTAAATTCTGCAATCTTATCCATGAATCAAATTTTCATATGGTGAGGCTGCTGCATTTGGCAAATAGGCATTTAATCAGTTTTATTTTAATTGTTAATTTATTAATAAAAAAGTAGTACGTTTGGCGGATAATTAACTTTTATTTAACTAATGTCGAAATATTTTCTATACATTCATTAAACTGAGTTTGATTTTTATTATAACTATTAGCATCCATTGAATTTAAATAACAATCCATAGTTAATATCCCTTCTGCCTTTTATTAAATCCTTCTTGAGTCGCAATAAATGGTTAGACGCAAAATTTTAGTAAGATAATTTTGGCACGTGGAATGCTCGCCAAATGGCTGTCATTTTCAATAACGCTAAAAAAATGCGTTTCAGAAGCATTCAATGTTAATATCTCAGACTCACAAAAGAAATTTTGTGGAATATTATATTTGGCCAGATATTGCTTGAAAAAAATTATACCATCATTTTTAAACTAGTTAAGATTCAAAAAGAATATTTTTTCAAATTAGCTGCATCCAATAATGCGAAATCCCAACACTTTTTGCCTCATATTTCAAATTAAATTTAGTATAAATTTTGACCGATACTAATTTATATTTACGATGCGAGTCAAGAAATTTATACCCTCTTTGCTTCACTCCAAATTAAAAGTATTGGTCAATATTTATTATATTTAAATTAAATTTTATTTAAAATTTAAGTAAAATGCATATGATCTTACCTGAACAATACCAAGCTCATCTAAGAGTGCTGTGAAAGTTGGATCTCTAGGAACGGGCGCCAGAATTCCGATTGGAATTTGATTCTGGGGCAGGTTCAGGACGTTCAGGATACTCTGCATCAAACGAGGAACAATAAGTTGTGGTCAGTGAATCAGTAACTCGGAAAAACTGTAAAACATCAACTGAAAGTGAGGGAAAGAAAGAAGCTTTTACCCTTTACCCGCAAGGCCTCGATGGAGCCGGAGGATAGATAGACATCATCTTTTTCTGCAGGAAATCCATCTCTTTTCTCGATGTATTGTGCCACGTGGAGTCTGATCAAGTCGATGCCTTCACTATATGTATAAGAACCTGCGAAATGAAAGAGTATTAAAAATACAAATTAGTACGATGCCTTGTATAAACATACCATCTTACAAAGACCTACATTCAAACACACTACCTACAACATATTGCAATCAAAAATGATTTTGAACTTGGATACCACAATATTATTCCACAACTGATATCTTTGCATTACTGGATTTAAAAGTATTCTATATTAATTGTATTTAATTACTTGAAGTGTTAAAACTACGGTCAACATGTTTCTGCATAATGAAGTTTATGATAAAGGATCCAAGATATTTAAAAAATAATGCAATGTTAAAGGAATTAAAAAAATCGAGAAAGTTAAGATCTTGTGAAATTTTGAATAACTTAATTTGACACTCCAATACTCTTTCCCTAAATATTTACAGAATTACTTTTTACTTATTTCTACCAATTTTATTTCTCATCGGTTTGTTCGACACCGCTATCAACAGTTTCAAAATTTTAACCTTTCACCTTGACTTTCTCGAATATTTCTACATAATTGCGATTTGTATTTTCTTCTTTACAGAAAAGAGTATCTATTTTCGAGCTTTAGCCATTCAGTATAAAATTGTAAACAGATTAAAATTCTGATGATCAAACTATATGGCATATGTCATATCTTTAGCTTTTAGCACTTATTGAATTTACGCATCTACATTCATATGAAAACCTTAAAAAACTTTCACAGAACGTTTTGTAAAACATTTATAACAGATCTTCAATTACAGTATGAAGATCACATGTCAAATACGTTTCATGTCGATCCTTCGCTTACTGAGCTATGGTATTCAGAAACGCACATATCGAAGGTCACTATACAGAGAGGCATAACAGTTCAAAAGATTTTTTTCTGGTCTTTTAAAAGCTAATACCTGGCAATTCCTTAAAATATTTTTGGTGACAACGATATTTTTCCCTTTGAATAAGAGGAAGCAAAAGTATAGCAAGGCTATAGCTGTAGTTATGGTAATTATTTTGTAGGTATAAAAAAAATGTTTTATACCTGCACTACGTCCTCCGCATTCATCAAGAATCTGATTGGCTCGCATTTTCACGTCACTGGGAATGGAAGGATCATTCAGTAATAAAGGATATGTGCATGTAGTGAGAACCTATGAAAACGAAATAAAAATGTAAACCAATAGAAATAACACGCCCAAAACTTTCTCTCATACTCTCTAATAATGTATTCGTTTATTATTAACCGTCTGCCTTTGCCGAACAATATTTCAAAAAAGCGATATTCAAAAATAGCCTGGTTGGTAAAGCATCGGATTCGCATCCCTTGGGTTGTGGGTTCGAACCCCGCCGGTCAAAGACTCTCCGTGTATGTGATGGCTGGTGCACGTATAAATCTTTCGTGGCTTTAAAGTCCTCCATGTCGAGACAATACCACTGGAGGCACTGGTTCAGAGGTGATCGTTCTCTGATTCAGGTTTAAATTACGATCTGTGGATGAGTGAATGAAATGATGAATGAAGTCCGCCCAGTAAAAAGGGTTGTGACGCATGAGTAGCTAAGTCGTATTCTTATCCCTAGATGACGCTAAAGCTCGGCTTGTCTATGACAAGTGCCATAAGAAAACCAAAACAAAACACAAAAAACAGTATATTAAAAAAAACCCCTTAGCATAGGATTTTTGACAATTAGTCACAGAGATGTGGATTATACACAAGTATTTGAAAACCAAATATGCATTTTGGGAGTCTTTCTTCCATGAAGATAAAAATCCAAATTTGAAAAATGAAAGGAAACTATAATTGTTGTTACAAGATCATAAACGAAATTTCATATATTCAAGCCATCGCTCGCATTTTGGGTGATTGCGTTTACATGCTTGTGAAAATGCAGGTCAAAATACATTAAGCAATTTACAAGTGTTATTCAAAATTTGATAATTAACTACACTTCAGATTCTAAAACTTTTAACTAAAATTCATTTCCACAAATTGCTACGTTTTTGAATTATCGTGTGTAAATGCATGCAGAAGTACAGACGGACGGACGGTTTTCAAGAGGAATTTGGTTCAAAATTTGATAAATATCTATATTTTAGGTATTGAATCTGTGTACTGAACTTTATTCATCTAGTTCGCTTCGTTCTGTTGTTATCGTGTAAGTTATACAGGTAGAAATCAGATTTTCTCTGAATGGATTTCATTCAAAATTTGATAGATTTGTTGATTGATTCTGAAATCTACAGATTCGGTGTAAAAGCTACCACTGAAAAGGATATATAAATGAAGCGTTACATCATATTATGATGACGATGTCATACCTCGATAATTATGGTCACACCACCCATAATTATCGTGTTCACAGAAAGGCAAACGCAATTCAAAAATGTGTTTTTCGATTTGAAAATGGCGATTCGTTAATACTAAGAGATTCATTTTTTATATAATTACACTTCATCGATTACATTTACGTATTCTTCGTATATGAGAAATAAAAAAAAGCATTATAAATTAGGAAAAAGAAACGCAATAAGAACCAAAATTTTTATTCTTTTTCCGCGTCAAAATGCGTAAAATACCAAAGTTTTTTGCATTGGAAGCGATAAAAATGTGACACACTCTAAGTACACTGAAGCCCCATTTATTAGTTTTTCACTTTTATATCGTTTCCTTAAATATGCCATCACAATCTCAATTCATTTATAACTGGTAATGTATGTATTTTTTTAAAGCTATGCAAAGCTTTGGTTATACATAATTTTCAATGTCGTAAATGACTAGAAGTTTCTGAGAATTGATATCGCTCTCGAAGAGTGAATTCTAATTACGATATCAAGACTTCGAACTTTTTCGTAATTGATAAATTAATAGGTGAAAATTAAAGTATTAATTTAAACAATGGTTAAGAAGAATATGTAAAATTTCCTTAACTCTGTCAATACTAAAAGGCACCAAACACCAGTTCAACGAAACTTTGGCGGCCGCCTATTGCATTTGGATATCACTGCGACATTTCGTTCTACCGTTAAGTGAAATATACTGAATAACCACAGCTCGTAATTTGTTCTTTAAAGACGCTTCTAGATGGAATCAGCGAACAAGAAAGTTTTCTGAGAACTCTTATAGATGTTCGTGCACCCATTTCTTAAATAGTCACCAATTGCGATCAAAGATTATTTAGAAGGCTTCATTCAAATTACATCTATAGTGGATATGTTCTTCAAGTATTTTAACAAATTCTGTCAACGTTTGGCAGCGTTCAAGCATTTATTTGATTTTATCGTCTGATTATAAATTTCTTTTTAATATTGTAAAATTTTAACTTCGTTTATTTTCTAAAATAGTGAATGCAATTGAGTAAAGATTATGCATTAAAATCGCGTGAAGCAATTCTTGCCAAAAATATTTGAAATATTACTAAAAGCTTTTAAAGATAACTGTTTTTATAAACAAGAGTGTTTGAGTAAAATAAAATATTGAAAGAAGGTATAGAATCTGTCATAAAGGAATGACACTTTATAGAACTAATTATTTATATAACAATAAGATCAGAGAGAACTTAACAATATAACAATAAGATTAGAGAATTGGCACTTACTGATCATCATTTAACTATTAGACTCATTATTGAAGAACTTCTATAAAAATCGAAAATAATATAAACTGTGAAGGAATTACTCGTATACTGCTTAAGCCTTTACTTAAGTTTTTTCGCTGTGCAATTATCATTTATGAATCATTGACAAAAATAATATAATATGGCCCCACAAGTTCCGTATTGATCGGATATGGCACCGTGTGAGTTTTTCTGTTTAAGGCTAAAATTGTCTTTTCATGGTTGTCGTATTGAATTCAATAATTAGATCAAAGAAAATTCGTTACGAACTCCAAAGGGATTTTATAAAACCATGCTTTGATTTTTATTAATAAACGTTGGTCAAACATACATTGCAATCGGAGGAAATTAATTTGAAGGAATTACAATAATTTTGGAAAATGAATTAACATGTTTTGTTTTATGACACTATTCCGAGTGCCTTTGGATCACAATAACTAAATATGAATAGATATTTCTATGAATATGGGTATTTGTATAAAAGTTTGTAATGGAACAGATATGCATATTCTTACTTGTCTGATGAAAGTAATTGGTTTCTGCCCCATGGCTTGAATATCATTCATGTCAGCACGAATAACTTCCGTAAATGGTTTCATGACACCCTGAAAAAGATAAAACAATTTCAAAACTTTTATTTAACTAAAATTAAGTATAAGTGTTATTGTGCAATGAAAAAAAAATGAATTTAAGGTGTTTCGGATAATTTATCTTCTTTTAACAAGCTGAATGCCGTGTCACTCCCATTTTACGTGACAGCAAAAGTTCTCAGTCAATGTAGAATTTGAAGCGAGCAAAACAAGTCTATGTTTAGTTTATATCGCCTTGTTTTAACCCGTTGTTGAGCGCGTTAATCACCTGTCAGTCATACATATTATCTAATGAGATATTTTCCTCCCTGGTACAATTAAAAGAGAGCAAATAAGCAAGCATCTTATTAGATAATGGTCCGAATCATAGGTATAAATCATGGCAGAGAACGTCTTAAATTTCAGATGAAAGATATATTGATATAAATGTATGTAACTCAAAATTTAACGAAATATGAAAAAGATTTGAAAATGGTTGAGTTTTTCTCATTCAGAAATAATATTAGAACGAAAGATTTAAAGAAAAAAAAGGAAGAAAATTAAACGCCTTTGGAAAGTAAATAAGTATTTTCGGTTATTAGTTATACTCCAGAAGTTTCTTAAAAACAATTCCACGGTTTATTTTCAAAATCATTCGGGTTTCGTTTTTAGATTTTTGGATGTATTTATGCGTTCTCGAATTAAGCGGGTGTAGTCTCCCCGCTTAATTCGAGAACGCAGATTTCTCGCATAGATTTCTCGCATACTCTCTAACAAACTTGTCAAACCAGAAAATGCCTCACGTGGCTTTTGCGAATAATAGCTAACTTTTGGCATGAAACTAGCATTTTTACTGAATCTATCCTTGGTGAATTATTTGGCGATTAATCCAAGGCATGTGTTAATAGTATCCAAAAATCGAATTTTTGTTTTAGAAAGTATTTTTAACAACCGATTCAAACCGAAATTCGACCAGAACTGATGTATTTAAGTCATTGCGTTTTTGAATTATCGCGTTTACATGTTTCTGAAAGTAAAGCCCGACAGACAGTCAACCTGCAGTTGGATTCGGCTCAAAATTCGATAGGTGTCTACACCTCAGATGTTAAATCTGTGTACCGAATTTTATTTATCTAGCTCTCTTCGTTTTGTAATTATCGTGTTAAATTATATTTCCACAGACGGACAGACGAACTTTCTCTGAACTGATTTTACTCAAAATTTGATAGAAACCTGCAAATTTAATGTAAAGACCATAAACCAAATTTCAACCATTTAGCACAAAGCGCGCTTTTGAGTTGTCTTTGTCACAGACAGACATTTTATAAAAATATGTTTTTCGTACTCAGATTGATCTGAAACGTGGAGATTCTTCACAATCTCAAGGCTGAAATTTTTGACGATTACTATTCTTTCTTTATACTACGTAGACGAAAAAGTAGAAAACAATGAAAAGCTTGGAAACTAATATGCTTTGGTTTCAGAAGACATTGTGGTCTATATATTTCTTCTAGTGCTGGATTAGTTCAGACTGGTGCCGGATTAATCTCACCTTCAGATAACTTCATCAAATATATTCCTATAATTTTCCCAAAACATTTCAGCATTGCTTGTTTTCAAATTCATTTTATATCTAATATTTTAGCTACTTTAAAAATTCCTTGAAGTAATTTGATTATATACAATAGAAAAAAAAAGATATTACCTTTTTTTGTTTAGTTTATTCCATACGTGTTGGTCCTTGGAATTTGAAAATTTTTATTAGGAATTTAAAAAGATTTCCAATTAAAATCAAGCGGGTGTGAACATCCCTCAACTTTTTCATATACTCTCTAATAAATGTATTATCTCTCTTTGTATAAATGTATTATCTCATCATGAGTCAACTATTTATTTTTATAAATTCTATTGCATACTTCTTAAGATTCAATTGAATACCTAAACTATTAATAATCTTTGTCTTATTTAATATTTTAAAGCTGGCAACATTATCATTATTTATTGTAGAATTTTATTGAAAAATTAATATGATGATGTATCAACTCCTAACTGAATCTCAAAATAGGGTCTCATACCTTCTCATATATGTGTTGTTGTTGTTTCTGATGGTACTTGTCATAGACAAGCCTGCTGGCTAAGTTAGCGAATTTAAGTCGAAATTTTTGTGTCTCTTGTTTTTCAGTGACGCCATTTAGGGCCAAGCTACTCACGAGTCACAATCCTTTTTACAACGCGGACTTCATTCAAGCATTTCATTCATTCAAACACAATTCGTAATTTAATCCTGAAACAGAGAACGATCACTTCTGATCCAGTAACCCCAGTGGTATTACTCTCGACATGGATGACTTTGTGACCAAGAAAGATTTATACGTGCGCCAGCCACCACACACACGGTGAGTCTATGGCCGGCGGGGTTCGAATTCGCAACCCAAGGTACATGAATCCAACGTCCTACCAACCGGGCTATCCCGGCCTCTCATACATGTAATATAGAGAAAGTATGGTAATCATCAAAAAATTCAAACTGGACATTTTGACGAATCCCTACGTTTTAGAGATCTCTGAGATCGTGAAACACATTTTTGGAAAATGCCCTTCTGTCTGTCTGCGACAACAATAACTAAAAAACGATTAGAACTGAACGGCTGAAATTTGTTATGCGATCTTTGCACCAAATTTGAAGATTTCTATCAAATTGTGAGTGAAATTCCTTCAAAAGAAGTAAGTCTGTCTGGCTGTTCGAATATAAATTAACACGATAACTACAAAACAAAGATATCTAATAGATAAAATTCGGCACACAGCTTTAACATCTGTGGTGCAAACACCTACAAATTTTGAGCCAAATCCAACAAAGGGTTGACTGTCTCTCGGTCTGTACTTTCAGAAATAAGTAAACATGAAAACTCAAAAACGCAATGACTAAAATATATCAAGTTGGTATGAGAATTTGTGACTACATGTGCAGTTTAATGTCAAATTTTTGTTTCAATTAGTTAAGAAAAACATGCCTAAAACACAAATTCGAATTTTGGATACTAATAAAGCATGGCAGGGATTCATCGTCAAATAATTCGCCAAGAATGATACGATAGATTCAGTAAAAAAGCTTAATTTACGCCAAAAGATAACATTTCGTAACTATTGTACGCCAATGCCATGTAAAGCGCTCTCTGGATTGATAAATTTATTAGAGAGTTTGCGAGAAAATTTTGGGAAGACTACTCCAGCTGGTTACGTTATATTTTTTTACCATCATATTTTATTATTTTCTTCAAATTTTTAACATAAAATCTTTTTCTTCTTTGTATCAATTAAACCTATTCTTATGCGTATTTTTATCCTAATTATTTCTGAGAAAAAAGTTATTTCTATTATGCAAGCTCTTCCTTACCAAGTTTTTCCTTTTAGTTGTACTGTACACTTCCACAAGAATAAATTTAACATTCTGCAACAAAATCTAAATTCTGTTCAAACCACATTAAAATTCTACAAAATCTTGCACCTCATTCTTTTCCGACATCCTCATCTCCCACAACTGTTTCTCTACGTCAAAAATTGCATGAAAATTCATTGAGAGACAACCAAAGTATTTGGCACCTTGCCTATCTGCCGTCTGAATACCAACCCCAGTTGCTCCCGCAGAAATCTAATTGAAATGTATCACATCGGAGTATAAAATTAGAAAGAGGATACGCAATGCACACTTGAAGTTATTAACACGAAAAGATATTTTTAAGTCCTTCAACTGTTTATCTTAGAGGGTTTTTGTTTCTTCTTATTTTTAGAATGAAACTGTAACATTTCACGGCAGGAATTGAAACATTCTATTACGATTAGATATTGCGCCATCGTGACTTCATAATTAAGACTAAAAGAGACCCATAAGTAATTAAATATAACGAATGCTATTATCTATAAGCTACAGATATTCCCACTAATAATAAAGGAGAAAGTGGTTTGTATGTGTTGGTGCCATATAATCCAGATAATTTGAACCAAAGATAACCACTTTGGCACAGATATACATTGGAAGTTAGGATTATGCACCTCAGAGTAATTTTTTTTCAATCAATAAAAAACAGATTAATTTTAAAAAAATTCCGCGATAATTTTTGAAAATACTGCACAAAAAAAAATCTTTTTCATCATTTTAAAATACTATACATATTTTCCTTTTATTGACATCATATTTATTTGCTATGAAATTCTTCCTAAATTTAAACTATGTCTAAAAGTTTTTTTGTTTGCGAAATTTTAAATACTACTTCTCAGTGATACAAAGAAATTAAAACCATGTTTATTGTTTCCACCAGGGGTCACCAACTGGTCAGCAGAAAATATTAGATGTGTTTAATTTCATTCAAATTTCTCATGCATAATTTGAAGTTTGTGATTCCTTCAAACAATTTTTTTACATATCTAATGATATAATATAGACTTTAAAGCCATACTATTTTAATAGCTTTACTTGTTTCATTTAATGTGCACATGAACCTTCTTAATGGATCGAATCCCATGACATCAAAGTGTCATTAATAACTGTTTCCCACGAGTAATCGCGCAGATTTTAATATTTTTTCATTAGTTTTCTGTAGAAAGCTAAACTTTTCTGTAGAAAAACTAAGGAAGAAAATCAGGCTATTGAATATTTGATTGAACAATGAAAACAGTTTGAATTCCATGAACGGAGCACCGAGATTTGGACACTATTCTAATCAATGGTCCCATCGTTTTAACAGAAAGAATATCATAGATAATATTCCATTCATACTGATAAGGGGGCTTAGTTTGCATAATTTTCTGCATTTCTATTATTATCGGGAAAATCTCATTTTATCTCAATATATTCCTACATACAAGGACAGACATACAGACATTCTTTTTTTAGTTGGGTTTCTCGGTAATTTGCAATCTTAATATAAAGAGTTCATACCAATTTTTATTCTTTTAGTTTATACTATTCTTGAATTATAGTATTCACAGAAAAACAGGCAAATATTTTTTTGAACTCGTTGTCATTTATTTAAAAGCTGGTGATTCATTTTGAATTTGACTTTTGAAAATGAAAAAAAAAATTGAAATCAGGTATCGCAAATTTCAAGTTATCACGTAAGAACATTACTTTTTTTGAAGCTACGTGGTATCAATCCGAAAGAAAAACAACATGTTCTCATATGACTCATATTTTGCAATCACCAACATTTAGAAACGCGATGGTTTATGACCATTTCAAAATCAATCGAGTTCTAGAATTTTTTTTTCCGTGAAAAACCAGTTTAAACTGGTTTGAAACAATCACGTGACTATCAGATTAGGCGTGCGTCAATATTTAGAAAATGGTGTGTTTTTTAATTTTTTTAAAAATTTAATTTTTAAATTTTTATTTTTTATTCTCCTCTCCCATTTCAAAATCTTTGGAGCTCCTTCATTTCAGGGCCAGATTTTTTTTAAACGATTTAAACTGTTTGGAATGATCACGTGACTATTATATTGCGCAATCTTCACCTTTTAGAAAAATGATAGTTTCTTTCCCCCCCCCCCACCATCTCAAAATTGTTTGAGCTCCAGAACTTTTCTGACAGCTAAAAAAATTGAAAATTTAAAAAAAATTATATATATATAAAAACTTTCGCTATTTTCTTCTCTCTACTTCTTCATTCTATAACTTCTTACCACCCTGTCCTTTATTAGCCAGGCTGGAGAATCGGGTACATGGTGGACAATCGCGCCAAATTGAAACTTTTTGTTGGCTATAAATCGTCACATGTGATAACCTTCTTTATTATTTTTTAATAACCCGAAAAGCGAAAATTGATGCTTCAAAAGCCATAAATCGCCAATTTCCTGCCAGTACATTTCGAGGCTTCAAAAACCCCAAAGCAAAACAACATTACATGATAGCATAGTTCTCAAATGATAGCATTATTAAAAATATCCTTATAATGCCAATAGATCGCATTTGGTTGCATAAGACCCAGGCTCTATTACTTCACACAACAGATTACCAGTGACATCCTCAGGTAGAAATTTTTTTCCCTCTCTGAAGATGGTAGCAGCTTTTTATTGTGAATGGAACTCGTCCATGAAATGACGTCCCGCACTACGCCTTTGGAGGAGAGCCAGAACCTCGATTTGAAATATGCCTCCTACGCGTCGCTAAACAATACAAGACAGATGAGAATCGTGGCAAGCTCTAATTTTAGAAGATTCTTAGATGATATTATGCACATTCTTCAAGAGGAATTCAGAACCACTCTCCTTCCTTTTGAAAATGGGGTGGCATTTGATTGTGAATGGGAAAAGGGATTTAATTAACCTACTTCTGGTACGCGTGCATTTCCTTGAAAATCTATGGATGTCAGATGCTTTAAGTTTATGGATTTGCAGTATGTGGTACTAGCATATACTAGCACGAAGTTACTATTGATATGATGTATGTTGGAGAAACCAAAACCATTATAACTGAAGTTAAAATAAGATTCTTAGATGATATTATGCACATTCTTCAAGAGGAATTTAGAACCACTTTCCTTCCTTTTGAAAATGTGGTGGCATTTGATTATGAATGGGAAAAGGGATTTAATTAACCTACTTCTGGTACGCGTGCATTTCCTTGAAAATCTATGGATGTCAGATGCTTTAAGTTTATGGATTTGCAGTATGTGGCACTAGCATATACTAGCACGAAGTTACTAGTGATATGATGTATGTTGGAGAAATCAAAACCATTATAACTGAAGTTAAAATAAGAGTAATGAATACGATATTAAACAAATCAGTGGGAATGGTCTTCCGGAAACTTTCTCACATATTCTTTAATAAAGGTGTTATAATAAGGCTTTAATAAAAGTAAGTGTATGGGTGTTAGATGCTTCAAGTTAATGGATTTGGAGTATGTGTTACTAGTACGAAGTTACGAATGATAATGGATGCCAGCAAAATCCTGATAATGAATATGATATTAAACTAATCAGTGGGAATAGTTTTCCAGAAACTTTATCGCATATCCTTTGATAGAGTGTTATCCTTTCTTTCTCCACATAAATTTGTGGGAAAGAAAGGAATCGAGTAAGGTCGTCAACGCTATTATTTTTATTTTCAGAATCTCGTGTAAAAGAGTTTTGGAATTCATTACAACCTAGACTAGTTGCAACAGAAACTTGAAATGGAATACAATTATATTAAAATAGACCACACACCAAATTTCATTAATCTTCTATTGTGACCAAAAAGTACTCAGAATGATGACATAAAACAAAAGGCATTACATTTTTGGTTAAATTTATTTCATCAACTTGAAAGTGAAAGAATAAAGAACCTGGAGTAGCGAAGAATATATTTTACTCATTTTTTTAAATTAATATTCATGACAAATGGGATATAGTATGAGTTGAATCATATTTTTAACCCTTTGCACTATAAAAAGTAATTCGATGCAAGATTATTAATACAACGACTTGTTTATTGTTCCGATAAATAAATATATATAATTGTTTCAAGTTGAATTTCACCGAAAAATGAATTTACATCTTTTTATCATTCTGTAGGCGTTTATAACAATCAAGATCGAAAAATAAATAAATGAAACGTCCAAATGATGCATCGTCTTGAATGTCCCTGAGGGGCACCGTCCGAGTGCAAAGGGTTAAATTTATTTTCTATGGATATAAGACTCATAGATAGCCATATTTATATTAGCCTAACTTCAATCATGTGCCTCATTTGGTCAGTCTATATTTTATTTGAAATCTGCTGACATCAAGATACGTTAATAACAGTTGGCTAATCCCCCCCCCCTTTTCAATTTTGAGAGATATTAAAAAAAAAAAAAAAACTCGCATGACACGCAGTCTCAAGACAAGAACTAGACCGATATCATCACTTCCCGTTAATATGCAATTTATCTGTTTTTACCAAAGATGATCATTTAATAGTACATCAGGTTATTGCAAAAATTCGTACATGATTTTCAAAGATGGCGTCAGAGTATACTTTATAGAGAAATGCCGGTGATCGACTGTGTTCCTAGCTCTCGAAAGATAAAAGTGTCTTTTGAAAACACAATTTTTATTGTTCAAAAATGAACAATTAAAATTTTCATTTTAGACATTGTAGTGCTTTACAAATAATTGTTGGAACTGCATTAAAAAAATACCTTTGGTTATTTATATAGATCGTGTTCTGGACATAAGGATTGTGAAAAATGCTTTCGTATATTTCAGAATGGTGATTTTAGACTGGAAGATCAACCCAGATCAGAACGGCTTTTCATTGTTGATAATAACATTGTGAGTGCTTTAGTTTTAAAATCCTAGCGAATAAAACTAAAGAAATTATGGTGACGCTGAAATTGATGATTCGATCGCATTCAACCTTTAAAAAAGATTTTAACCGCTTCCAAGGTCGATATCTGAGCACCCTATCTCTCCTCGCTATCCTTTTCTTTACTTGCACGTTACAATAAGGATTTTTTGTGGGGGAGGGGGGGGGCGTGTGGTAACAGGTGATGAGAAATAGATTTTATATAACAATGTTCCATGTAAAAGAATAAGGAATAAGGCAGGTGAAAGCGCAAAAGCTAGACAGCACTTTTTAAAATTTAATTGCGTGTTTGCTGGGGCACCATTGGAATTATTCATTTTGAATTATTCCAACATGGATAACGATCGCGACGGAAAGGTACTGTGGCTCACCAGACTCAACGTAACCAATTGACAAAAACGTCCGGTCCAAGCAAACAAGAAAGGTGTAATCTTTCTCCATGACAATGTCAACATATGTCATATAACAAACGATTCAAAAATTTCACATATGAAAATTTTGATATTCACCCCATTCTACAGATCTTGCTCCATCCGATTACTATCTGTTTTGGTTTTTCCAGAATAGTTTAAGTGACAATAATTTAAAATCCAAAGAAAATGTACAAAAACACCTCACAATTTTTTTCAAAGAAAGAAAACAATATTCTTCAAAAATGAAATAGAAAATATCATAGAGAATATATTCTTAATTATTTAAATTATATTGTCGAAATTTCGTTTGTTTGAAAGTTATCAATCTGAAACTTTCATTCGATTTAAAGGATGTAGTTCTTCAATGTTGGTTGACATTACTAAATTTATGTTTCTAACAGAGTGAGCATACAATTAATCGCCGATAGCGGCTAATTAGATATCGAAATTTATTAACATAGCTACATTTACAGATCGACCAATAAAATTATTCTTCTGTATTTTAGAAAGTCTTTTGGAAGTAAATGCTCAATTCTATTAATATAGAATAGATAGAAAACAAAATGTGTGAGTTTTTAAATTTTAACCAGCGGGAGTGGTCTCCCCAAAACTTTCTCGCATATTCTCTAATAAAAGTGTTATCCCAGAAAATGTCTTGCATGGCACTGGCGAACAATAATTGCGAAATATTACTCTTTGTGGGGAATTTAGCATTTTCTCTGAATCTATCGTGTCATTCTTGGCGATTAATCCTTGATATCGGTTAGTAGTATCCGAAAATCGAATTTCTATTTCAGACACGTTTTTCAGAACCAAAAGAAACAAAACTTTGACACAAAATTACATTTGTAGTCACAAAATCCTATACCAAATATGATATATTTAAGTCATTGCATTTTTGAATTATCGTATATACATGTTTCTGAAAGTACAGATGAACAGACAATCAACCCACATTTGGATTTGGTTCAGAATTTGACAAATGTCTGCTCTATAGATGTTAAATCTGAATACCGAATTTTATCCATCTAGTATTTACGTTTTGTAGCAATCGAGTTAGCTTATATACGAAGAGCCGGACAGACAAACTTTCTCTGAGCTGAATTTGCTCAAAATCTGACGAAAAACTACAAATTTGGTGTAAAGATCATATGCCAAATTTCATCCGTCTTGCTCAAAGAGTTTTTGAGTTATCTTTGTCACAGACAGACATTTTAAAAAATATGTTTTTCGAACTCAGGGAATCTCGAGTTCTAATTTTTTGACGATTACAATACTTTCTCTATATTACGTATACGAGAAAATAAAAACATCTATGACGGTATTCTTATGTCAAATTGATAACAATTGCATTCTTCTCAAGTTGGATGAAAGAATGAAACTATTTATAATATATTACAGGTGACAAAAGCATTTGAACAGAGGCCAATTCGACATTTGTATTCTGTATTTCATTCCATTGGATGGCTGCCACCGTTTCTGAAGTGTGATAGATTGCACATTGGGAATTTTAATTTCCGTAAAATAAATAATTAGATTGAGAAGAAGAAAAAATAATTGAATGTCTTGGAGATTATTTTTTACAAATACAAGTTAATTTATCTGTAAACGATGTTAATGGCAAATATAGAGAATGTTTTCTTGTGGCCAAATTCTACCGTAATTAACATTAAACCTAAGTAAAACTCATAACAAAGGCATTTAAAGATAAACGTGTTGAATTGCTCTTTTGTATTCTTTATTATAATTACTTTTGAACTTTGGGTTAATATTTTTTTATATATCAATATAATTTGTACATGATTAATTTGTAAATATTGTTCCTAAAATTGATTTAGGATTTTAAAAAATGAAGTATCATGTTTAAGGATGTTTATCACATCATTATGTGCTTGTATATATTAAACCTCTCATTTCTAATATCCTTGCACCTTGCAGAAAGTGGAGTTACAGTATCACGAAAGACAACTGCAGTTTGAGATTGCCCAGGCTTTTAAGTCTTGGGACTTGACATCATTAGGAAACTCCAGACATGCAAGGTGAGTTTTATAAATTCTGACATATGGAACAGTGTCGTAGATGAACCCATGGAGATCATAAAACGCTATAGCAATCCTGTCCCATCTCCAACCGTTTACAAGTTATGGCAAATACAATAATTTTGCATAAAATCATGGAAACAAATCCAAATTAAAAAACTTTTGGCCTCTTCTTCACTCAAAGTAAGCACATATTCTGAAAGAACAGTTAAAATCCTTTAAGATGATACCAGTTTCATGAAAATACATGGATTTATAACCGAGTAATAAGCATTAAAACATTGGCGAAATTCAAAATGGGAATGTTGCCAAACTTTTTAATTCTGAATTCCGAAAAAAACCATACAAGCTACAATTTGTCAAATTTACCAAAACCTTGTCTATACTATCGACTTTCGAATGAGACCATCATAAACAATGTATGTGTATTATTTAAAGAGATATTAAGTCTTTCGTTGGCAATAAATCACGGAAATCAGTGTTCATTGAAAGATACTTCCGACCAAAATTCGCCAAGCAAAACAAGTTCGGATAAATGGAAAGTATGCAAATCTGCTGTTATGAACGTTTGGGATGCGCAAATGTATTATAATCAACCTTTGCGCGCATCTCACGCTGGTATAAAAGGCAAGATAATCCACTGATTAAATCATTAGCTTGTCAATCTTTCAGGTGTTTGTTGCTGTTCTTGCTACAACATTTCAGGACGTTGTTTCAACACGACTGATTTTTTTTTCACGTTGTGCCTATTACTACTTGCTTCTCAACGGTTTTAAGTTTTGTTTTACAAGCGAAGAGTACGTAGGTATTTATTTCGTGTACAACGTTTCGTGTTTTTCAATGATAACTCTCGGGAAGCTTAGGAAAAGTATCGTCTGCGTTATCCAAATCGTCGTACACCTCACCGTACTATATTTGCCGCTATCCCCCAGAAGCTAAGGGAGACTGTTTCGTTTAGTAAGATGTTTGGAAAAAATAAGAACAGCTGATCCCTCACCGTTAAGGAAAATGTACTTCATACTTTAAATGAAAATCCAAATACGAGTTTCCGTATCTTGCTCCGGTGCACTTGCTAGTGAAGTTGGAACTTCACAAAATACTGTGTTGAAACTCTTGCACAAAAACGCATATCGCCCCTACTATTTTATACAGGTGCAAGAATTACGGAGTTTAGACTTCCAAAAGCGGGCAACATTTTGCCGTTGGGTGATACAAATAAATATCGAAGAAAGGCATTTCCTGAGAATGATACTCGAGATGGCATTCAATTAGCACAAGTGACAACATTACGCGCAATAAAATTCGCACGTAGCACATGGGGCATCTCCGTTCCAGACACGATTCAGCTTAAGTGTTTGACTTGAATGATCAGCGATTGCTCCACACACACACACCACATGTTTTCCAGGGTCATTTGAGAAGCAATGCTAATTTGTAATTCTTTTAACGTCATCTGCCAGTATTACTTGTTGCATCCTAATTGATGTAATCCTGCACTCAAATAATAGGAAATCATTCTCTAACAAGATGAAAGGTTGGCGGTCCTAACACATTCTTGAACGACAGTTCAGGACTTCCTAAATGAGCATTATCCACAATGGATTGGTCGCAGGGGCCACAACCAATGGAAAATGGATTCGGCCACCTAGATCGTCAGATTTGACTCCAGTGGACTTCTCTGTTTGGGGTTTTCTCAAGCAAGAAGTTTACAGCACAGAAGTTGCTAATTTAGAAGACATAAAGACTGAGAACGATGAGACTATATTATAACTTAGGGCCGAACTATTAATAAAAAAACTGTTAAATCCATTTAGAAAAGAGCAAGAGCACATAAAATTAATGTAGCATACAAGAGCTTGTGGTGGCAACCAAGTTCAGCAGCAACTTTAAATTCATTATATTGTTTTAAGTTCAACATCTTTCTGTATTTTTGCATATTCCTTTGTGAAAAGTCATACTACTTTTTTCCTTTTGCAGTTTTTTTACCTTTCTCAATTAAAGTGTTATATTTTTTTTCTTTGAATCCAATCCTTCTCTCTTGGTCCGAATTTAAACAGTTGGATGAATGTAAATAAAGAGAAAATTAAAATCAGAAGTGGTTATAACCCCTCCAAAGTTTTGTTCTTTGATCAACGCCGATTTCAGGAATGTGTTGCAAACAAAGTAATTATTCCTGAAATAAAACACTTATATGATTTGTGGTGGTCTCATTCGAAAGCTGATGGTATGAACAAGTTTTTAGTTATTTGCCAAATTGTAGCTTGTATGTTTTTTTTTAATTAAGAATTTAAAAATTTTGGCGACATTTTGATTTTGAATTTTATCAATGTTTCAGCTACTATTACTCGATTTTAAATCCGTATATTTTCATGAAATTGGTATCATCTTAAAGGGTTTTAACTGTTCTTTCAGAATATGTGCTTACTTTGAGTGAGGACGTGACTTGTAAACGGTTGGAGATGGGACAGGGTTGCTATAGTGTTTTATGATCCCCATGTACTCTTCTATCACTCTCTTCCGTTTATTAGAATTGATCAAACTCAACCTGTATGTCTGTAGCTTCCTAATGATGTCAAATCTCATGACTTAAGGCCTGGGTAATCTCTCTTCGAATTGCAGTTGTCTTTCGTGATACCCTAACTCCACTTTCTTATTCCTTACGTAATAATAATAAATAGAATATTTATACTTCCTGGACAGATAATAAAAAGAGTATATCTTTCTCAACTATCATCAATAAAAAGAATTATTTGTTGAAACAATATAATTTTCGCATGTTTGATGAAATAAATAAAGATATAAGTTTGAATTTTATTTGAACACCGATAACTGTTCATAAGTTTTATTTTTAAAAAATTTAGCAATTTTTTCAAACAATAACGATAACTAAAACAGTACTATTAAAGAAATGATTTTTTTTTTAACTTTCGGATTGTTATAAAAATCATTTTTGTGAAACAATAACTTCGAAAGTGATCGCGGAATAACGTCAAGCCTCGCGTATTTTTTAATTGTTTGCATTTTTATTTAAAATTTCAAAAATTCTAAAACGAAGGTGTACATTCTGTTTATTTAAAATATATTTGTGTCGAATTGATAGACGTAGATAGAGTTGTCTTATCTATAGATTAACTACAGAGACACACATACCCTAATCATTAGTAACCAAGAGGCTCCAATGGCAAATAAAAAAATTACAATAGTATTTTTTTTAATATACTGAGCTTGGCATTCCTTCTTAATTTTTTTTACAGTATATAAATATGTTTTCTTCAGAATCTGAATCAAATTTATAAAATGGATAATTATCAATAAGAGAAAATTTTACTAATAAAGACCTTTCTCCATGATCTCAATCTCTCTTTATCCTTTTCATTCTTCAAGAAAACTTTAACTTTGAAAGATCAAATTATTTTAAAATTCAAAATTTAGTTTATTAATAAATTATTTATTAATTTATTTAGTTATTAAAAAATTATTAGAATGCATTCGCAATCTGATAACACATTGAGGGCATGGACATATTTAATGTCTTTACCATTCTAAGAATTAAAACCGCATCTGATCAATCACTCTAAAAGCCCTCAAGTAAGTTATTTTGAGAGAAAAAAGAAATTTTTGAAGTAGAATTTTCCAGAATTCAAACCGAAATTTACATAAAGAAGAATAAATGCAGAATTCTATCCAAGAAACTCAACCATCGTTCAAAACAGAAATATCCTGAAAACAGCGAAAATATACAAAGGTATTATCCCAATACTTTTTTGAGGAAAAATATTACCATGCAATCTCAACTAGACGTCACATTGGGGACTACATTCTGCAATCATGTACACGAACAATTCTTATCACCGAATCATCAGTTTAAACCGTATCTGACATCCTCATACACAAACACCTTTTGTTTGATGAAGGGTATCCCAAATGCGCAACGTGCCATGTTGAAACTATGATCATTCATATATTATTAGAATGTCCTGTGTTTAATCACCGCCGAATACGCATTTTTAATGAATCATTTACGAGCATCAGTGACTTAGTGGGGGGAAAAGTCCCATTGTAACTTTTTTACATTTCTGAAAACAATTGGATTTTATCATCTTATTTAAATATTACGTTTTCTTGCATTTTTTACCCTGTTTAGTAAAGTGAAATTTTCGCATTTTAAAATTGGCATTTCCTAATTATTGATATATTTTACCGTACCAATTGAAGAATGTTTGGTATTGGCGCAGCCATGGTATTGGCGTAGTATTGTATTGGAACCATGGTATTGGCGCAGCATGGCCAAGTCTGGCTCTTGCGCCACAAAAGAACCAAACTAACTAACTAACCCTCAAAAGCCCTCTAGCAATTGTAAGTTATTTTGAGACAACAAAAGAATATTTGTGAGCTGAATTTTCCAGAATTTAAGCTTAAATATGCATAAAGAAGAATAAATGCGGGATTCTGTCCAAGAAACTCAACCATCGTTCAAAACAGAAATATCCTGAAAACTGTGAGAATATACAAAGGTATTATCCCAATACTTTTTTGGAACGTAAAGACAATATTAGCATGCAATCTCAACCTGACGTCAAATTGGGGGCGCATACTACATTCTGCTAATATACACTGGAACAATGCCTTCCACCCCTATCACCAGTTTAAACTGGATCTAATCAATCCATTCCTTTGTGGTAAAGCACTGAAGCTGTCACAAAACAAACGTCAAGCGAAAACGAATTACAAAAGGTGAGAGACAATGTCTCGAAACCTGCCAACGACGTGTCCTAACTTGTTGGAATCGTTCCATCCGACCCTTTTCTACCTCTGATTCTCAAGACACCTGTTTGTGGGGTTTTTTTTTTCTTTTCCACGCCCACAAGATCACCAGGAAGTGCTTCAAAGAGATGTTTGTTTAACGGAGTACTCTTTTGGAAATGCATAATAAATCAGTACCATGAGAGTTTTTTTCGCCAACTTTTCGAGCGGGGTGTAAAGAATACCTGGCATCAGATGTTTGTTTAAAAATATTTCAAGTCGCGTGATTATCTTATTTAACTATCCCGTGCTCTTATTAAATAAGTTCAAGTAGCTAGTCACAGCTTTCTTCCCTGATTAAAATTTACTTCACATTGCAAGCAGATTTGGTTGTGTAGATAGTAAATATATATAGTTTTAAGTAAAGACGGTTGACATTATATGACTTCATATATTATTCCTGCTATATGGCCCCGTGCCAATTTGGGACATTCATTCAATCATTTCCCATCGGTTAAGAGAAAGCGTGTCGTTTCTTAACTAAGTTGCAAATCTAAAAGAAACCTTTTTTGATTTTTTTTTCTAAATTATTTGCGTCATTCCTAAAATACGCTGCGTTGTAGTGTCACGATAATGGACATAAACTTTTAATTACTATCAACAAATCGCCTGCAGTAGCCAGTTGTTCTTCAACCATATTTGTAACATTAATTTTAATAATGTCTATCATTTGTAATGGATTATACCTTGTCACAGCAAATGGAAATATTATTTTAAATTAAACTAAAATAACAAACATAAAAAGGTTGATTGAATAAAAGTATCTTCTAATTGGCTAACAAAATTGGCTCATTAAACTAGGGGAGAAGATGCCAAATTTTTATTTTGCGGTATCGCTCGACACTTTAGGATAGTGAAGGCAAAAGACCATGCATGGTTAAACAGAAGTTAACCCCTACTAGAGTGCCTCAAATGCATAGATTAGAAGTTTCTGATTGGTTCTCTCCACCCTAGTGGGTATATTAACGATATGGGATTGAGTTACCCCTTTAACCATGATCAGTGGAAGTACCTCCAATGGGAATTGTTATATCGTGGCCGCATATCTTTGAATAGATCAAGCTAACTTTGAAGGTCAAAGAATTTCATACAAAATAAAATTTTTCGTCAATGGCTCAGTCGTCGTGTTGGAGAATTCTGACAAGGTTTTCTCGCTTTAGAGAATGAATAGTGAAATTTCTCTCGAAAGCGGAAGCTATTGGGGAGTGTCAGATGACCATTCATAATGTGTCTAGGGGTCATAAACTCTGATGCGAAACAAAAATCGGCGGCATCCCATCAGCAGTTGGAGTTCAGGGGTTGTTTTCGCATTTTTCGTAATATTTTAGATATATTATGTCAGAAGATATTTAAAATCCTGTCATGTGCAGTTTTATTTTTATTCAGTGTTTGTTTAAATTTACTTTTATTAATTTCTTCTATACTTTCTCAACAGCTTTTTTTCAGCTTAACCCTTTCTAGGGCCATGGGAAATATGCTTCCCACCAAATTCATCAACCTTTTTATAAAATTGCGTAAGTTACCATAAATTCTCACAAATGTTTCAATAAGACGGAAATTTAGTGCTTCAGTTCCTTATCTCACACATAATAGATATGTCTTGATTTATTACATAGCTATTAATTAACCAAATTAATAATTAATTTAATTAAATTTATCTAATAAGCTAAATGAATCATTTTTCTTAAGCCAATCTCAGACCTATAAATATTTTAATATATCATGACGAGAAAAAAAATATTTAGGGATTTTATTATTTAAAATTTTAAAGGGTTAACAAAATTCCCATCTTTTATGTCTATTTAGTTGGCTTTATATACTTATATAGCGTTATGTAATTAACAATTAAAGCACTTTTTGAGAGAAAAGGAGGGAAGAGTAATCTTCGTGAATTTTTCAGATAAGCTGATTATTATTTTCATTAACAGTCCACTGAGAGGAAACCAATATAATAGATATATACATTTCAATAAAGCCTTCTTGGAATAAATTCAAATAACAAAATTAAGAACAATGTGAAAATTAAAATTAAAATTTAGAAATCAGAAATTGTTCAAAGCTAATGATGTGAGAAAAAGAACGTGATTATTGGTTTGTTTAGTCTATGATTAGATCATATCTAATTTTATTCAAAATCATCATCATGTTTGAATATTCATATTAGTGTCAAAAGTCTTGTTTCAAAACTGGACTTACTGGCATAAGTTTTTTTGTCAAAGGTTACAGAAAGATTGGAACAGGTTTATTACTGATGCAACAGATGTTTCATACAATATAAACCAACATTATGGATATAAGCCAATTCAGTGATGTATCGATTACTTTCTCCTATAGGTAGTATACAGAAAGTATAGTAACCGTCAAAAAATTAGAATTCTAGATTTTGACGAATTTTGACGCTTTAAACCATCCCGAGTACGAAACATACATTTTTAGAATGTCTGTCTATCTGCCTGTCTATTTATGACAAAGATAACTCAAAAAAAGCTTTTAGCTCGACGGTTGAAATTTGGTATACGACCTTTGCAACGAATCTGCAGATTTCTATCAAATTTTGAACAAAATCTGTTCAGAGGAAGTTCGTCTGTCCAGTTGTTTGAATATAAGTTAACACAATAATCAAAAAACAAAGGCAACTAGATAGATAAAATTTGGGATACAGATTAAACCTGTCAAATTTTGAGCCAACTCCAACTACTGGTTGACTATTTGTCGGTCAGTAATTTTAGAAACATTGAAAAGCGATAATTCAAAAACGCGATATCTTAACTATATGAAATTTGGTATTAAATTTTGTGATTACAACTGCAATTGTTCTTCAAATATTTATTTCAATCGGTTGAGAAAAAAATATCTAAAACACAAATTCAATTTTCAGATACTATTAGCCACATGCCAGAGAGTAATCGCCAAAACACTCGCCAAGGATCACAAGACATATTCAGTAAAAATTCTAAATTTACGCCAAAAGCTAATATTTCGTAATCATTGTACTCCAATGTCTGTGTTTTATGGCATGGCAAGTTGATTAGAGAGTATGCGAGAAAGTTTTCATGAGACCATTCCCGATGGTTTTTCCTAATAAATCATATTCAGCTGCTTCTTATTTCTCTTAATATCCTATTAAGACCTGAGCAAAAACTGATAGATATTTCTTAATGACTTTAATAAAATTTTTCAAATAAATATCATCATTAAAAGAGAAAAATAAATAGAACAGGACTCAAATTCTTAGGTAAAAAAAATGATGGCAAATTAATAAATAATATTTTGAATCTTAAATAAGAAGTTTTTATTATTTTATTAACTTATTTTTAAAAATTACATTCATGCACCAAGCAGCAAGAAAAAATTTAAGGATCTTTCGACAAAAAAATTTCTATTTTGAAATTATTTAAAGATTTCATTATACTAAATCGAAATTGATATTGCAAATGTTTCTTTCTATTAATCATTATAATTATTTTTAATTTTCTTTTTAATCGTATTTATGGTTCAGCAGAGTTTAGACTTTAGTTTAAAAAAAATGAAAAGTTTAAAAATAATTTTTTAAATATGAATATACAATCATAATATGAAATTTCTGACAGATTTTATTATTCTGACAGATTTCATATATGAAATTTCTTTAATTTCTATTAAAATAATTCATAATGTACAAATATTATATTATTCTAATCATTTTTCATACTAAATCTAAGATTAATAATGGAACAAAATATTAGAACCATTTCTTTTTTGTTATAGTGAACTCGTCTTTGCTCTAATACAGTTCGTCAAGTTAAAAAAAGTAGAGTTATAAGTTTTGAACAAGTATATCTCTTCAGCAATATTTTTAATATTTATGTAAGATTTATTGTAAAAACACGTATCCATGACTTTACGACACTTGAAAATATTACCTTAATTTACGTAGTTTCTCATTTACTAAACAATAATAAAATGTTGCTAGTTTTTTTTTCTACATTTGTTCTATTACTAAATTTGAAATGAAAATTATATTCTGTATTATATAATATAAAAATTATAGTTCTAATTTATACAAAATTATAAGAAGGAATCTACTCCAAATAAATAATTATATTAAACTATAGCATAATTTTTAAATAATAATTTCCACATTAATATCTTATCGATAGTTTAGAATGGAGTATAAATGATGAAAATTAATCTTCTCATTAAAATAAACGTAATAAATAATATATTTTTTGCTAAAAAATTTCTTGATATGAAATTTAAAAAAAAATTGATTATGTTAAAATGGTTAAGTTGTCTTAAATTATGATTATGTTGCCTTGCTTCGTTTTGATGTTTGCTTTTGATTTAAACGAAGTTTCTCTTTGTCTTAAAAACGATAATAGCAAATTGTAGCATAAAATGTGGAAATAAAAAGGAAAAGAGTATTATTAAGTAAAAGAGTAGAGAAAAAGATTTTTAAAAATCTAATCAAGCGCAATAATATAATTTAGAATTTCTTACATTTTTAAGTATATTTGAATAACTGATTCTTGGCTATTAACTAAAGTTTTTTGTTGACATTAAATTTGTAATTTTTTTTATATTTATATTTTGCTGTGATTTTTCGTCTTCATTTCACCTTAAAATCTCAGCATTTGCACGAGAGCTTGGTTTTAGTACAGTTTTTTCTAATGTACATTTCTTATTTTTTAAATAATTTTAAAGATTTTTTTAAATTGATACTTTTTTGTTTTTCTGGATGTAATGTTTATGCCTAACATTCACTCGGCAAATTGTGCTATAAAACGAAAATGATGAGATGGACAAAATGAAAACGCTGCTGAAAATACTCTAGATGGCAAATAATTCAACTTAGGATTTTCAACTTTGCTAAGTAGTTATTTCTTGGATAATAAGCTCTTATTGAGGTATTTTTTTTAAATTTTAACTAAAAATTAAAAATAATTTTTCTCAATAACTTTTGCTTATATTAGAGCACAAAAACGTTTTAAGACCAGTTTAAAATTCATAAAATAAGATTTATAATCATAGCAATTTTATTCATGAAGAATTTTAACAAATTTTTATATATATTCTACAATACTTTTCAAGTTTTTCGTTACTACATTTACACACACGAGCTTGTAAGAATATTAACATTGTTTTATGTGAGTGTGTTTGCACGTTATCGCTTCTATATAATTAAAAGAAATTTTCAAGGACAATATAAAAATTGATAAATCAATCTTAAAACATTATCAAGCTAGGATGTTTTGTATTAGAGGTTCGAATTCTCATTCAAATTTTATTTAATAGATCTATGACATTCATAGTTACCTTTCTGAGTTCTCTCTCAATTTCTCTGGCTCTTCTAACTGTGTGTGACATTTCCACGTCCTGCATGTTTCTGACGTGGGGGTTGACGGTGTCGACAGTAAGTAGCTTCTTTGCCATTCCGTACGACCTCAAATCTTCCCCATGAATGAAATGAAACGGTGGGTGGTGTCGCAAGACCACCTATTCCAACATCTCAATGACTCATGGCGAAGAATGTCGCCAAATGGCCTTCACCCACGGCGCCAAAATGTATGGAAATAACTTACTCGAATGACGCACGTCTCTCGAATTTTATTCACTTAGATTTTTTTTCGGGAGTTTTTCCGTACAGAAAAAAAATACATATGTTTTTGGGAAATAAATAGCAGGCTAGAATAGATAAGTAAGGATAAATAAAAATTCGTCTTGTGTCTTGTTAAAAAAGCATAAAAGTCACCAAAGATTTCCAACGATTCTCTTGCAACCTAAATATGCGGAGGGAATAATATTTCCTGTTTTGACTGATGCTGTGAATCTACTAAGTACTTTAGTGAAAAATAAAAATAAAAATGCATGAATAATCTTTTAGAAAAAAGAAAGGAAAATTCGATATAAACTATTCTGAAACGGAAAAAAGAAGCAAACAACAGTTCCCCATTTGCATTGCTGCTATTAGGAAATAGTAACTTACCTCGAAACACGGTAGATAATCCAATCGATTATTTTATCGTTGTTCTGTATGCAAAAAATAAAGTATCATAATCGTCAAAAAATTCATCCACGAGCTTTTAATTAATCTCCATGTCTCAGACATTCTTAAGCCCGAAAAAAGATTTTGCAAAAGTATGACTGTCTGTCTGCGAGACTATAACTCCAAAACGCTTTGAGCTGGATGCATGGAATATGGTATATGATCTTTATAACAAATGTGATGATTTCTATTAAATTTTGAATGAAAACTATTCGCTGAAAATCTGTTTGACTGTGAGCACGATAATATCAAACGTAAAAATATGAGAGGATAAAATTCAATACACAGATTTAAAAATGCAGATCCATGTCAAATTTTTAAACTAAATTCGTCAAGGAGTTGACTGTCTGTTATTTTGTATTTTCACATACTTGTAAACGCGATCTAAACTTGTAGCTCCGAGTCACATTTTGATATAAATCAGTCGGAAGAAAAAAAGTATTTATAATATACATAGGTTTTTTAATATACTTTGGAACAGGACAGGCCTTAAGAGGAATGGGGCACATTTGGGAATAATTTTCGAAAATACGTGGTTCTTATCCAATTTTCACCCAGAATATAAAATAAATTTGATTTTAAAAAATGCATTTAAAAAAGTCAGTTTATTAATGACCCCTCAGGGGTTCACCTTCTTTAGGTGAATACGGGTGTACCAATCCCGAGGTACCCAGATTTCTTTCCTTTTCCCAGGTGGTTTACCGTCTTTGGTAAATACTGGTGCCGCGCCCCCGGGTTACCCTAGCGATGCATCTCTTATTTTTATTTTCTAATTTCCATTTTTATGAGTTGAATTGATATTTCCTTTCAATATGTGTTGGCGTTTTGGTTTCGATTTTGGTTATAAACTAAACCCATGTGTTGGTCATGCATGGCGACCCGTTAGGGGCAAAATGGAATCCTGGGGTCCCTTTGCGTTCCCTTTGGCCCACGCTGCTCCGTAAGTCTGGCGGCAGGAATGAGCCCGTTCTTGTCAATCGGCTGGTGGTGCGTTTTCTTTGGGAACGAGAAACCACTGCTTGAGGGTTAGGCCTGCAGTCTCTGTAGGTCTGTATCCCGGTGCTACCCCTAGGGTATATACCTAGGCTGGAGAAAACCAGAACCGGCAACTGCCTTCCCTTGTTGGGCTCCATGGCGGGCGGGGGCGTACAGGGATGAATATCAGTTACAAATTATGGGTTCCCACACTATTGGTCCCGACGGAGACATGCGTCCGTCAACCTCTCCTGTGAAGGAGTATCATGAGAATGTTAAATGTTTTATAGTAAAAAGGAAAAACGGATCTTTTGATACCGTATCAGCAATTTTGATTCACAAAGCAATAAAAGGAAATGTTGGCGAAGTTAAATCTTTAAAAAAGTGTAAAAACGGTAATCTTCTGGTTGAAGTCTCATCCCAAGAACAGGCCATATCTATTGTGAAATTGAAAAACATTGGTAACTATGATGTAATTGTTACTGCACATACTAGACTTAACCAATCGAAAGGTATAAGCTCAGAATCAGAGCTGCAAAATGACACAGAGGATGACATACTTGATGAATTGAAGAGTCAAAATGTTACCGAAGTAAAAAAGGACCAAAATAAAAAGAGATGGGAAACTTATTCCAACAAAACATTTCATTCTTACCTTTAATCTACCAACAATACCTAAATCTGTAAAAATAGTATATCTCAATTGTCCTGTACTGCCCTATATTCCAAATCCTTTGCGCTGCTTCAAATGCCAAAGGTTTGGACATACAATTCAGGCTTGCAGTGGTACTCAAACATGTACACGATGCTCCGAGACCGGCCATGAGAGTCAAACTTGCTCAAATGTTCCTTCCTGTATAAAGTGTAAAAATGACCTCCCAGCTTATTCTAAATCTTGCCCTCGTTGGAAACAGGGAAAAGAAATCCAAACAATCAAAACCAAACAAAACCCCTCTTTTAAAGAAGCCCGAAAAATTGTAATGGAGCGAACTCCTAGAATTGGCATCTCCTACTCTGCTGCAGTGAAAAGAGTGATGGTTTCAGCATCCACTCAAACACACCAGGAAACTCATGAACAAGACTATTTTTCCGCATCCATTGAAACTAAATCTGTAGCTGGAAGTCCCAAAAGCACATATACAATAGATAGTAATAACAAACAAAATCAATCAAGTCCTTTGAAATTATACAACGAACGAAGAACATCATCTTCTAACAGCTTAAACAAAATTTCTTCATCACGCATACCAACTGCCAAAGCTGATAAAAAGGAACCACCAAAGAAACTTTCGAAAACCTCGGAAGAAACGAAAACTACGAAGAAAGCTAGAGTACAATTTCAGAAGAAAAACCTAGATGATAAAATAAAAGATTCAATAAAAAAGCGTACAATATCAAAGCAAGAATTATTAAAACAAACGAAATACGATGGAGACCATGATGAAAGATATGATATTAAGATTCATCCATCTGAAGATGATGTAATGTCAACAAGCGTGGAAGAAAATATAACTTCTTAAAGCAAAACACGGCAAATAATATTCTTTGTTGGAATTGTCAATGTTTCCGTTCTCATATTCAAGATTTAAAAAATATTTTAAACAAATACCAGCCCGTTTGCCTTGGTTTACAAGAAACTTTTCTTACACCAGATCAGTCCACCAAAACCAAATATTATAATATAGTTAGAAAAGATTACACCCAGGGTTCTAGAGCGTCGGGTGGTGTACCTCTTTTAATTTCCCACGCCTTCCCGTATAGAGAAATACCTTTAAATACCCCTATCCAAGCAGTGGCAATTCAGATTCATATAGATTCCTTACAAACAATTTGTTGTATTTACTTACCCCCGAACGATAACATAGCGCAAAATGAACTTAATAATTTAATAAATCAACTCCCGCAACCTTTTATCCTAATGGGAGACTTTAATGGACACAACTCGATTTGGGGAAGTACAGATCTTAATTTAAAAGAGCAGCAAGTTGAAGCTTTGATGGAAGACCATGATCTCTGTTTATTGAATGATAAAACTTACATATATTTTCATATACCAAGCCACACTTTCCATACTTTAGATCTAGTTTTATGCTCTCCACCTTTAGCAATTAAGTGGGGTTTTAATGTTGCAGAGGACCTCCATAATAGCGATCACTTTCCCATTATTTTATGATATAAAGATAATGATATCGTTTATCCTGAAAAACCAAGAAAATATATTTTTGATAAAGCAAACTGGGATCTCTTTTCACAAATGGCTTTTATTACACAAGATATGGTAGATATGGAAAATATAGACGATGCTATCCAAATCATCACTGAAAACAATTTGACAGCAGCTGATACGGCAATTCCAAAGTCATCTGGGAAGATACCAAAACTTTGGAAGCCATGGTGGAATGACAACTGCAAAATTGCTGAGAAGAAACAAGCCAAAGCCTGGAATAGGTTTCGACGTTATCCTACTACGGACAATTTTATCGTTTTTAAACAAGCTAAAGCATATGCTAGATTAATCAGACGGAGAAATCAGAGGATGGCATTTGTTAATTCTATAGAGGGACGGATTAGCTCCAAGCTATTATGGGACAAAGTCAGAAAGATGTCTAGCCTTTTTAAAAATGAATTTCCTTTGACATTTTTAAATTCAAATGGACTGTTTATTACAGACATTAAGGCAATAGCTAAACATCGGGTGAGGCATTCTTCAAAGTGTCTAGTGAAGCAGCTTACCCCCAGGATTTTATATCTTACAAATTAAATGAAGAAAGAATTTATTTAGATTTTAATACAAACTCTAACGAGGAATATAATTCAGACTTTAGTTTTATAGAACTAAAAAGAGCATTGCAAAAATCTCGGGCTACTTCTCCTGGTCCTGATAATATTCATCTCTATATGATCAACAATATTAATGAACAATCTTTAAAAAACATCCTGCAACTATTTAATAGAATCTGGCACAAAAACTGTTTTCCTAATTAGTGGAGAAAAGCAATAGTAATTCCGATCGCTAAACCAGGGAAAGACACCAAAGATCCAAACAACTACCGACCCATAGCACTTACTTGTTGTTTGTGCGAAATTTTGGAGAGAATGGTAAATGCTCGATTAATATATATTCGAGAAAGAAAGAATTGGTTATCTCCTTTTCAGAGCGGTTTCCGTCGATGCAGAAGCACTTTGGACAACATTTTACAATTGGAAACATAAATCAGAGAGGCTTTTGTAAGCCAGAAACATTGAGTTTCGATAATGTTTGATATGAAAAAGACTTACGATAGAACTTGGAGATATGGTATATTTCAGGACATATATAGAATCGGCCTCCGTGGGAATTTGCCATTTTTTATCGAAAACTTTTTAAGAACGAGGAATTTTCAAGTTCGATTGGACAATATTCTGTCGGATAGTTTCCATCAAGACGAAGGCGTTCCTCAGGGAAGCGTCCTAAGTGTAATTTTATTTATCATAAAAATCAATAATATTATAAAAAATCTTCCGTCAGGCGTTAATGGCTCATTGTATGTTGATGACTTCCAGATACATTGTTCAAGTGAAGACATGGGTATCGTAAGGGAAAAGCTTCAAGAAGCGATTAATAACATTTGCGAATGGGGAAAATTAACGGCTTTACTATCTCTTCTCAAAGATCTGCAGCAATTCATTTCTGCAGAAGACGAGGATTGCACCCAAATCCGAAACTTAAATTAAATAGCCAATCAATTCCCTTTGTTTCTGAAATAAAATTTTTAGGTATGATTCTCGATTCAAAACTTACCTTTAAACCACACATTGATTATCTGAAAAGGAAATGCACGCTTTCCATGAATATAATGTAAATACTCTCCAACTTATGGTATGGAGCAGAAAACGGCTGCTTACTCAAGATCTATAGAGCATTAATACGTTCAAAACTTGATTATGGTAGTGCTATTTATGGATCTGCCTCGAAACCTACATTACGACCTCTCGATACTATACATAATCAGAGTCTCCGATTGTCAATAGGTGCATTTAGAACTTCCCCAGTTATGAGTTTGTATGTTGTTTGCAACGAGCCTCCTTTAGAACATCGATGGAACACGTTGGCACTTAATTTGTTTCTAAGAATAAAAAGTGACGATTCTCATCCATTACATTATAAAGCCATAAATCCCATTTATAGTTCATTATTCGCATTGAGATCATCATTCATTCCTTTTGGTTTCAGGATCGGGAAAATTCTCAAAGATCTAGAAATAGAAGACTTCCCAGTCCTTAATAAACCGGACGAAATTCCTCCATGGAAAAATAAAATTATAAATTTTATTGATACGTTTGAAAAATGGCGTCAGCCGACAACATTAAATTTGATATATCAGTCCGTTTTCAACGCTCAAAGACAACAATTTTCTAATTATGAAGCTGTTTTTACAGATGGATCCAAAGCTGGTAACAATGTGGGTGCGGCTGTAATGCTAAGGCATGAGATATTCTCAGAAAGATTGCACAGACTTTTCTCCGTTTTCACATCGGAAATTTACGCTATATACAGGGCTTTGATAAAAATAGCAGAAAAGAATTATAAAAGAAATATTTTATACACAGACTCCAATAGCACAATCGAAGCTCTCAAAAATATTTCTCCTTCAAGTCATTCAATAATAGTGAAATGTATAGAATAGTACCTTTATTTATCAGAGAAAGGTATACAGATAATATTTTGTTGGATTCCTGGGCATTCAGGAATTTAGGGAAATGAAACAGTAGATAATGCTGCAAGAAGTTGTCGAGCAATAATTGAAAATTTTGTTCCTTTAAATGATGCTTTGCTATAAAAAATCATTTTGAGAAAAAATGACAAAATGTTTGGGACCAGCAAGATGAAAATAAGCTACGCGAAGTTCGGCCCTTGGTAAGATCTACAAAAAATAATAATTTAAGCCGAAGACAATCAATTCTATTAAATCGTCTTAAAATCGGACACTCCAGATTAACACACAATCATCTTCTCAATTCAGAACCAGCGTCTACATGCTTCTCCTGTTATTGTCTTTTAACCATTAAGCATATTCTGGTGCAATGCCCTAGTTTTAGTACATTTAGACAAAACCATTTTGGTAAAAATAACATTGAAGTAAAAGACTTGCTGGGAGATTATTCCCACCCAAATATGTTTTTGTTTTTACATGACATTCGAATTGATAAGCTCCTTTGAGTTTGTTTTTTAATTTTTTTTCTATTTCTGTGTGTCTTACTTGGAACATTGTATATCAAGATAAGTCATGCGTTTGGCACAGCATGGCCAAATATGGCTTTTGCGCCACTAAAACATACCAAACCAAACCAGTGTATTAACGAACAAGGAAATATTATTTTTTAAATATTTTGATTGGGTTTTTTTCCAATTTTTATTCATTAATTATTATTATTATTATATACATTATTGAATCTTTAAAAAAAAATTCCAAATTTCCTATCAAGTCATACCACATACACGGAATTAAAATTGGAGTAAATTTATAGAACAATTCATACTTAGATTCTGACCAAACTAAACTTGGGCATGGTCATAGAGAGTACAAACGTGTGTACAGTTTCAAAATCTAGCACATCAAGAAGTTAGCAAAAATTCGAATACAAAGAAAAATATTCCATTATTAACACCTTTTAAGAATTCCATTACAAAGTGTCTTAAAATGAGGAATAAATAATTTAATATATATAAATCGCATGATTTTTTAAAATAAATACTTCCATGATTTAAATGAAAATGCTTATTATTATTAAAATGATTTAATAGAAAAAAAGTTAAATCGCAATATTTCAGATTATCAACACTGATAAAAAGGACAAACGATTCTGAGTTAACGAAAATTGTTTCGAATTTAAACTGCAATTTTCATTCATCATTATTACGTTTGTTACGGATTACAATGTCAAAGGAGTAGATGGCGCTGTGTATATTCACTTTCATTTGTATATATTATTATGCATACTCTTTTTTGTATATTGCTCTTTTCTGTAAATATCTCGCGCAATATATATGTGTGTTTAAGAATTCTGCAGTTTTCTCTTGACAAAGAGTAACATAATATGCAGGCCAGCTTCGGGTAGTGAGTCTCCTACTATGTTTATAGGAATGGACGAAAAAAAAATATTTTTTCTCATAATTGTATTTAAAAAAAATTCCTTTCTTTCATTTAATTATTTATTTTATAACGAACATTCAAAGGTATTTTATATCTGTACATATTTACAGATCTATTAAAACAAATGTTTCTGTAAGCAAAGAACGCAAAATAAGGAAAATTGCGAAAGTTGACTTATATGGAGTTCCACAAAAAAGTAATTTATCCAAAAATTGGAATTAACAAAACTTCTACAAGAAATGTAGTAAGAGAAAATGAATTTTAAACTAAAATAGGCAAAGAGTATCATATTTAACAGTTTGTGGTGGTATGTGGATTATTATGATTTGTGCAGGAAGTAACAGGACGAATGTTGCAGGAAACATTTCTTTAATAATCACATTCACACACTAAACAATTACAAACACAAAGACAAGACATTTACGTGCGCGCTTCGCAGTTCAGCGTCACATCTCCTTCTCATTACAATCGCAATGCATTATGGGATTACATATGGGAAAGCTTAATCAGGTATCGCCATCGAGTATCCAAAAGAGAAGATAAGTGTAATGCAACTGCTACAAGTTTTAATAAACTGTACAAAATGAATTAATACACCAGGTGGGTTTAAAAACTAATAAAATGATGTTCCATTAAAAAAATAATTTTAATAAATTTGCTGCAATTTTTTTAATTCAGAAATAACAGAATTTATTACTTTTTTATTGGATACATTTAATAGCAATCAAGTACACTAGATAATTAAGAGCCCTAAACATTTATTTATTTGTGATCACTGCGGACATAAAATAAGACTGTATTTAAATAATAAAAAAAAATCTGAAAATTTTTAAAAAATTACAATTGACTTTTTTAAAAAATAAGCAAAATAAATTTGTTTTGCAGGTAATATTTAACACTATATTAATAAGAACAAGAAATTCAAATAAAAGTTGTCAAGTAAAATGGTTAAAGTTGTAAAAATAAAAAATCTTATTTTTGGCTAATTAGAATTTAAAACAACAATTAAAATAATAGAATTTGTGTTCTTTTTTATCGAATACATTGAATAGCAATCAAGGGCTGGGGGAAGGAATTAAGGGCTTCAAAAATGTGTTTATTCGGAATCACTGTGGACATAAAGTAATTTATTTAATGAAAACAATTCAGAATTTTTTTAAAAAAATTATAATTTGTAGGCTTGAATTTAAACTAAACAAAATAAATTCGTCTTGCAGGTAATATTTTAACATTATATTAATAAGAATAAGAAATTTAAATGGTCAGAGTAGAAAAAAAAATTCTTATCATTTCCGAATTCGAATTAAAAACGCTTAAATTAATCAAGCTACCCAGTTCGGTCATGAATCTATCAGATTCCGTCTATCTCGAACCTCTTTTTCACAAATGTTACAATCTGAAGATATCATCGGATCATACCATTTGTCATCGATCAGTTTATCAGCTTGCTGGATGGCAACGGGTCTCTTTAAGCGTACGACTGTATGGATCGCCCCTCCACTACAGGATGTGTGTGTATGAGGAAAAGAAGAGAAGAGAAGAATTTGTACTTGCACAGGATTGCTGAATTTCCAGTGTCTTTTCTCAAATAAATCAACAAATAGTTATAAATTTTATGTTACAATCAAATAATCTTTTCAGTGCAGTATCTGGCCGAAAAGAGAGTTTTGATATTTTTTTTATGGCAGCTGAGGCTCGCGGTAAAGCGAAAGAGGAGTTCAGTTCAGTTATATTAATGTTTTAAAGCAACACTAGGAATATTTTGGGACGGATTTCGTAGTTTTGAACCGCAGTCAGATGACGAGGACGATACCTGAGTTGGCACTCCTCTCTCCAAACTTCCGCACCATACAAGAAGTAAAAGAAAAATGGTGATCTTTAGGAGAAATGATCTACTTTTTGCACATTTGCAAAACTAATAGTCGTAAAAAAAAAAGCTCCACGTAGGTCAGCAAATAAATTTAAAAACACGAAAAAGATCTTAAATATAATTATATAAAAATAAATTGCATTTGGATTTATTTTGAATAAGTTCGAGTACACTTTTTGTAGCACTCTGACGCAAGGCCCTCCTTACACGCAGGGTTATTGGAATCAATCGGTCCACTTAGTTAAAGGTAAATTCTGTTATGAAACGCAAAACTATCATGTGTGGTGTCTGAAAAAAAAAACTGTGCATTATGGGACACGGCATAAAATTGTGGTTTGCCAAAAGATCCACAATTTTGTATAGGGTGAGAGCATAAGACAGTATACAAGAAAGTGTCGTGAAGACCCCGCCCTCTGGCTTTCTTCTGTAATTTGTGAAATTTCCTTTGAGCTCAATTATACTTGATAAATAAATGATAACATTGCAATCACCAAAAAAAATTGGCTTCAAAAGTTGTCAAATTTTAAAAT
>JAPMOR010072675.1:8247-176031 GCA_026543865.1 Argiope aurantia
ACATCAGTTCCTTTTGTTCTACTATGTGCACATCAGTTCCTTTTGTTACACTATAAACACATATTTTTAGCGCATAAACTCCTGTTTTACTGTTAAACTGTTTACGTTATCTTTAAAGTTTTTTAGAAATATTTCCGTCATCATTTCATAATAGTTTCAAAAGATCCCAAAACAGTTCTGTTATTTCACTGATTTAAAGTTTTGCATACATAACAGATGATTCTTTATACTACTTTCTTAACTGAAAAAAAAAAGACACAAAGTAATTGGAATAACAAAACTGAAAAGGAGATCAGGGATGTTGAGAAAACAGATCTAATACCAAACTTTGTATTAGATTACTTTAAAAATTCGTATTATTACTTTTTATGAGTTTGTACTTGGAGTAATTGCAGACGGAGCAGTTGAGCTTGCGTTATAAAGTTTTATGTATATGACAGGTAAAATATGCATTTATGTATATACTTTAAATTACTTTATAATACTTTCTTAACTGAAACACACACACACACACACAAATAAGTTGGAATTCACAGAACTGAAATAAAAACTAGTAATTTTGAGAAAGCAAATCCATCACCAACTTCAACAATTCGGGTGAATACTGTTTGCGAGTTAGTACTTGTTTCAAGTAGAGTGGAACAGCTCAAAAATTCTAAAGTTTTAGAATAGATTGGCACTGATTGTGTTCGCTGCTTGTGATTGCTGCTCTCCAGAATAACATAAATAAATGACATTTTCTAAATATCTACTGAAACATTAGAAAGACCAAGATCAGACGGGCTATCATCCTTGACAATGAAATAAAAATCATTGTCGTTATGCCTACTGTTGTTGCAGATGCACGAAATTAGCGATGAAACTATTAATTTATATCTGCATAAGTTTCTGGAAAATGCAAAGTTTCGAAAAATGGATGCCAAACAAAATTGACGCTAGCCAGTATATAGTAATAATTTACTATATTTTTAATGTCATTCATTTTGTATGAAATGAATGTTCATTCTTATCAATTAATTTCTTGACAGGAAGTGCAAGTTCTAGAAAATCAAGTTTATGAAGTCTCTATTTCGAGAACTACTGATTAACATTTCAGTTTCCGCTGTACAGTTTAGAAGCAAAGTTCAAATAAGTCTATAGTAAGAGTATTGAAAATTCTGTTTGTACTTTATTTGGCTAAATGATTTTGATGGATGGCCTTTCTGTAATAACGAACTTCAGAAGAGTTGAGAACAATCAATCGCTGTTAGTGAGCTACAAGGAGTCCATTTCTTGCATGATTAAGAAAGGATTTGTTTTGAAACATTCAAAACAAATCCTTTCTTTCAACTCTTCATTCTTGTGACAATAAACAAAAATCTACTTCTTGAACCTTTGAAAGTCATTTGAGCAATCGATACCTCGAAAATAAAGGAATTAGGGAGGAAACAAAGAATTTTTATCTTAAATTTTTAATCTTTTACAGAAATAATTTTTTTTCTTCTGTCTTACTAATAAAGTATCTATTCTGATAAATAGCTTTCCTTTTACTATTCTTGCTCTTTCCTGTCATCGAGAAAAGACAGGTTTGCCTTGATATTTTAAATTTAACAGATATTTTAAATTAGAATCTGCCGTAAAAATTTTCAAGTTGTAATGTAAAATATAATATTTAATTTTCCATGCAAATAATTTAGTCATATAATCAATTTTTTAAATATTAAATTCCATGTAAAAATTTTAATCTGTATGGCATCTCATTGTATGGATTTATTACTTCACACTCTCGTATCAGCTACATCAGCTACATTATTTACAGGTCTAGTGCAAGGACTTGTATCCTGTCTGTTAAAAATAATTTCGCTTATTTTATCTTTGACTGATATGATTTCTCTTCTAATATTCGAGTTGAACCAGCCGTATAAAATAGGATTTGTAGTTGTGGATGTCATGGCAATAATGTGACACACAAGAAATGCCGTGTATAAGTTTTCGCCAGTCATGCAATTTGGATGGAAATCTGCTATTAAATTAAATATATTCCATGGCATCCAGGTTGCGCTGAAAACGGCTGATATCATCATCAAAACAAAAGTTGCTCTGCGATTTCTTTGTCTTTCTTTATGTATCCTTTCTTTATCGGGACTTGCAGAAGTTTTGTTATATCGGCTTGTTGCATAATTTAGATGAAGTTCAATTCTGAAGTGTGTAATTAGCAAAACAAGTGTAGGTATGAGGAATTGAACCAAGACGATGACAACTGTGTACACACCTTTTGCATTATGCCATGGCCATTCTTCAAGACATTTTTCGTAAACATATATATCGGGCAATCCTACGTTCCTTACGGTTTGAGCGTAAGGTATAGGGCTTGATATAACAAATGAAATCACCCATACTGCGATAATGGTTATGACAACTTCCTTATTTTTTTCTCGTTTACCAGCTGGAAATGTGTTCAAAACAGTTTTGTGTCTGTCTATAGCGATAGCACTGACAGTAGCAGAAGACAGGAACACAGTAGCTGCTTGTACAAAAGGTACAAGCTTGCAAAGGGTCATCCCTAAAATCCATCTTTTTCTAATCAATGACATTAAAGAGAATGGCATGCAAAAAACACAGAGTATCAAGTCAGAAATGCTTAAATTTATAAGGTAGGCATAACGTGTGGTACAGAATTTTGTTTTGGTCACTATGATACCAGACACTATGAAATTACTGATGATTCCACTAATTATGAGAAACGAATAAACGAAGATAATTATGATCTCAGTATGTTTATTAAACATACTGTCGGTAGAAATATGCCGTTCTATTTCTTTTACTGCATCATCCAAACTGAAATTCAGCCGCGGTAGGCGGGACATGTTCTTAGCGACGAATAACAACTCCTCTAAGGAAATTGACGACATGTCTGGCAGCAGAGGCTCCTGAAAAGAAGAATCCATTATTAAATTGATTGATAAAGTTTTCAAAATTATTTTTAGTAATAAATTGCAGTTTTCATAAACAATGCAGTTTCAGGGTTTATTGGATTGGCTTGATGGGCATTATTTTTGAAGCAACATGTGACACAGACATGTCACTCCCCTTACTATCACAAACTGGTTGGTGGTTTTTCAGTTGATAAATGATGGTAAGGAAAGCAATGGTCAGTGGCGTGTAATGGAGTGGGACAGGAGGACAACTGTCCTGGGCGCCATTAGCAGGAAACTTAAAATCGAGGAATCTTATGGCTGTATGTAAGAGAAAAGTAAGATTTTGTAACCTCTTATTTTCCGAATTCTTAAAAATTCAAGTAGTTTTAATCAAGCGAGTGGAAACAGTTACAGTCTACTTTGTGATCTGGGAATTAATTCAAGATCGATTTTCAAAACAAACAGAATAAGACTACAATAGAATAGACTTTGTTAGAGAAATTTGATCGTCAAAATGCCATGTGTGAAAAGGATAACTCATTTAGATCCTGCTCAAAGATTTGATCTCAATGGGGGGAGGAATGTAGGTATATTTAACATCAGAATTTTTAGAAATTGAATGATATTGTAGATGAACTGAGCAGAGTATTTCTTGGGTTTCATCATATACATGATAAAATGTAAGTCTCCATATTCATGACGACTCTAATTTGATTGCGGCATAATCTGAAATTCGTGTCAAATAATTAGGAATAAAATATTTCTATTTTCAAAAGAAGAATAAATCATAAAAATAAATAACTTCTCTTATTAGGCAAAATGTAAAATGATTCCAAGTTAATAATATTTAAACGTTTTGTAGATAAAAAAAATGATACACAATTTTATTTTACAATAATTCGTATTTGTGGAATTTTTTAATCGTTTTAGTAATTTTTTATGCACTTTAAAATTAAGGGGGGGATTAAGGAAATGCATGTTTATTATATATTTTTTCAGTCGTGATAAAGTTTTTAAGCAAATAATTGATTAAGCATCTTATTTAAACCCTTCTTAAGTGGTTAAAATAATACATTAAATTTTCAGAGCAACTTTGATGAGAAACTTTCGAAGGATTTTATTAAATTTCTTCTGCGAATACCTTTACAAGTCCTTATGATGCGATTTAGATGAAAGAGCCAAACTTCTATTTGTACAGTTATCTCTAATATTAAAAGCGAATGCGTGTGTTTGATCCTATGAGTGTTAAAAGCATATTATAATTTATATTTCAGAATTAGATCTAGTATGCGATGTATTTTGTATGTGGATGAGTAATTTAGATGGTTATATGACCTTATTTTATTTTCTGTATATATTTATTTTTGTATTGCTTAAGGCGGTAATTTCGTTTATTTTCAGGCTAAAAACATCTACAGAAACTAATTTATTATTCAATTGTGGTTTATAATTTACTTAAATATGGCTACAAGTTAAGTAATGAGCAATTGCTTTTAATTGAATATAAATGCATTCTTGATCAAAAGAATAATCTTAATTGAATCTCATATTTTTAAGAAAGTCACTGTCTTGAACACTTTTTTTTAATATTTAGCTGTAAGGACTTAAATCATTCACTTCATTTACTGCAAAACAACTGATAAATTTCCTTTTGTTTATACATGAAAATTAAATTCAAATGGTAAATGCACTTTTTTGTACGCTGCTTATTTTTATTTCCCCCCTTTTCTTGATTGTTTGAGGGAACTGATACTTTTAGCATGTCAAAAATGAAACATCTTCAATACTTAAATTGAAATTGACTGACATTATGAACTAATTTAATGTGCGCTGAAATCTGATATTGTTCTGATATTGATAATTGTTCTATATATTATTTAGATTTAATTGCTGTTTCAAACTTAGAACTCCCTAGTATAAGATTTCAAAGAAGGGAAAAGACGAATTCATAGTGAAAAAGTGTGAGTGGGTTGATGTATTTTTATATTTCCCCAAGTGACACTTCATTCAGGTACGCTTATCAGCCGATGTACTGATAATAATTAGTAAGACACCCAGGAAGTAATGTGCAATGTCTTAAAAATGATTATTGTGAGGAATTTGTAATGTACGATGTTATTTCGTCTCTGTCTTTTCACATTAAGCTGTAAAACGTTGCATAAATAAATTTGCATTTCGTATCGGTGTTCGCTCCCTCCAAGGTTGGTGACTGGGGGTTCTATACTATGTCCCCTGCTCGTCGTTATGCCACTGACCTCACTTTCTCTTTTGTACTTAGATCGAGACAAGTGAAAAGGAGTGGTCCAGGGACATTGTGTTGTGCTCTCCAAGATCAAATGCTTCAACCATACAAGGATTCTCAAAGTTCTAGACAGACTTCCATTATTTAAGTAGATAATCTCCAGAAAATATTTCCAGTTTATTCTGTGAAAGTTAAAAAACAATGCTATTTTACTGCGCAATCAAATATTATTTTACTGCCAACCATATGCTTGAATAGCTGCAAATATTTTATAATTCAAGGGATGATCTGAATAATTGTTTTGTACGGTATTCTAATTGAATTTTTGAAAAACGGAAGTCTCCTAGAACGTTAATTAGTGTGTTGTTGTGGGTTAAATATGAGTGTCAAATTTTAGAGCAAGTCAAATGAACACACATGTTTGCTTCATTTAGGAAAAATTGATCTTAAATAAGCTTTTTAAAATGGAAGTAAATGAAAAATTCTTAAATAAAATTAAACCAAGAAACAAAAAACACCAGGAAATTAATTAAATATTTAAAGGACACAAAGTAAAAACAAACAAAAAAAATGGTAAAACAGTTTTGCATTTAATTACAAAATTGACACAAAACAATTAAAAAAAGCACTTATCAACAGAAAATTCAAATTTTGTTATCTTTCTTCTCCAGCTCTTAAGCTGCTCAATTTTTATTACTGTTACCATTATAGTCAAAATATATTAACAAGAGCTTGGAGATTTCTGTCCTTGAAACGGGAAAACTTGCAAATTCTGGAGGCTACTAATTTGAAAAGTGAGATGAACTCTGCTTAATTAACGAAGAGCTATTAGTTAGCATTATTAGATGGGAGATTAATATCCTCTGAGGACGAAAAATGGTCTTTAAGATGGAGAGCAGCTTCACTACTGTGAGCATGATATTTTGTCTTGAATTTTTAAACTTCAGATACTGATTCTGAATACGATCTGGTTAAACAATCTACAGGTTCGAGTAGTTTCCAAAAAGCTTTTTCTTTCATATTTTTTGGTTGTTGCAAAGAAAATAATAAAAATAAACCTGACCTCAAATTTTTCATCGGAATTTAATGTGTGATTGAGTTTCACATTGAATTTATATTACTACAATAGTGAGCAATCCGTAGTTATCAGTGAAGAGAAGTTAATTTGATCCATTAAATCGTCTCAAGATAAGAAGTTTTAGCACTTTATCGTGGTAATGTGCATTTAAATGTATTTTAAATCGTTAACATCCAAAATTTGGTAAAAAGTAATGTTAGTAAATATGTAACATTATATTTCAATAGTTATCGGCACTTTTTAATTATCTGCTGCTTATTACAGCAAATAAATTAGTAAATAAATGTGATTATGTTTTCGTGGTTGGCATAATATTTTACTTACTGCCTGTTGAATATTATACGAAATTACTTACAATTTAATGAAATAAGGGATAGCGTATTTTTCAGCGAGTGATATCTATCACGACTGATTTTTTTTTGTATCATAGTGTTGAACTGGATTATTACTGTATTAATTTATATGCATAAAAACTTGTTTGCGTTCAAATAAATGTATTTTCCCAGCAATGAGTGAATAGTAGGTAATATACAAATTATTCAGGTAATCTACTGATTAACTAGGTAATATTATAAATGAAGCAATTATATGTACTTTAACGGCTAAGTCTTGTTTATCTGCACCATAAATTCAGGATTATTTAATTGGATGTAAACATATATCGAATAGCTTTCCCAGAATACTTAACTTTTATATCGTAATGATTTTTTAAAAAAAGATTTGAACTGTCTCTGGCTATAATGAAAGCCTTATTTCCTTCCATTTTGATTCGCAATAAACAAATCTAGGTTCGTGAGATCTTTTTTCGACTATAAAGACATAACAAGTGAATGAAGTATTATAAGCCAGCCCATTTTTAGGACGTATTATTAAGCATCATAACAAAAAGTATTACCATTCTTATAATAGGCAATGCATTCCCAAATGCTACTATCATATAAATGATACAAAACAAGTTTGGCCACATGGGCCCATTGCTGCATACGACTTTTAATGTTCTCAGTCTAAAGTAGCAGCATTAACTGGTGCAGTCATAACATGAAGATGTCTCAAGACATGATAGTACGATGGCATCGAGGAGCCGTGTTAGAGGAGGAAAACAAGTGCATTACCCTAAAATGATTTGAATTCAAGTCAGTTAAAATCAGAAATCAGAGCCTGGAATCCTGTTTCAATGGAAATGAAAACGCAGCAATTCTAACCACAGCACGCGATAGCTAAGATCTTCTACAAGAGTTAATAGTTAATCAATCCCTCCCCATGGTGCAAATGAATATTTATTAGCTAATGTATTAGAATCAGGAAAATAGAATAGCTTTGATCTTGTTAATCTAAAGGGAATGTTGCGATTACTATTACCTTTGCAAATAAATATAACTTCTAGAAAACGGAAGGGTTTGAAAAAGTCTTAATTTGTGCATTTTCGATTGTGTTTCCTTCCATTTTAGTAACTTGTAGAACACCCTTTGGAAATTAAAATGGCTACGTTTTTCTAATCTAGAGAAAGATCTATTATTCAAACTCGGAAAATATTGACAGCATTTTTAATAATTTTATTTTCATAATTTTAATAATGTTTAAGCATTTCTAATAACTGCTATTAGTTTTAATAACTTTCAAAGGTTAAACTTTTTAGAATTACTTTTTATAACTTGGTTTTTAACATTTTTAATAATTTAAACGTTTTATTTTTGAATGTTTTTAGTAATTTTAACATCATTAATTCCCTTTAAAATACAATGAAAAAAGTTTTACAAACATGTTTTTAAAGAATTTTTACAAGTCAATGTTTTTTCATGTTATTCAGTCTTCTAGTAGTCATCCTGTATTTACGGAATAATAAATCTCGCAAATATTCATTTTATAATTAAATTTCCATTTAATCTAAACATTGATAAAATGAGTGGGTAAAGAATTCAGGTAAAATGCATACATTATAAATGTAATTGCTTTATACTTCATCCGTTATGTTAAATGTTCATGCTTACATGTGTATATATAACTAAAGCCGTAAATCAAATAACGTGTTGAGATTTATAGTTTCAAAATCTGAATCAAAATTATAATAGTGACGTACAAGCAGAATTTAACATTTTAATAAAGAACAATGCATGGATCATCCAGTGAAATCGCGAAATTTTTTCATATATTTCAATATGCTAGAAATTCATATCAGTTAAAGATTATATATTTTATATGACTTCACAAGGAAATTAGACTACATATTTCAATGAACTTTTTAATATTAATTTTTCTAACAGAATTATAACTTTACTGTTCGAGCTTTGGATGATTCTCTAATTTATACTCTCTCGTCTAAATCATTTTTTGAACAGAATATTAATCGTGTGTTTGTTAGATTTAATTTTATATATAATGTTTAGATTCTTCTCAAGAAAAAGCGAGTCCTCTGTAAGCGTTAGAGCAGTGACTCTCAACTAAGGATGGGGCTTACTTCATGCAATAGGAAATTAGTATGTTTTTTGTAAAAGACTAACATATTTATGAGTATCTGTTATGGGAAAAGAAACCCGAATGAAAACATTTCTGTATAAGGATGTTGTGCAGTTTAGTATTCCCCCTCTCTAACGAGTTGAAAACTAACTTTTGATCTCAGGTAGGCGAGTGTATTTGCAGAGGAGGGGAAAAGGGCGAAACGGAGCGTAGGCCGCTGAAAGGTTTTGAATAATTACGACTATGTCAAGATATCTTAATTTGTCATAACAGATTCGTCCGAAATCCCGTAATGTTCAGCTTCTTGTCTGCCTGCTCGTATGAGCTGGGAAAAATTATTTTTTAATAGTATGCTTTGCTTAAAGTGGCTTATGAGCTAATGTAGGCTCTCGCAACAGCTGTAAACAATACATTTAAAGAGTCTAGATTATTATAATAAAAGTATGGATGCTAAATAGTACAAAATAATCATAAAGAATTGTTCTATTTTAAGTTGTTTGTATTAAGGCTAAGAATGATGGAACCCTTTCTTTCCTTGCATACAAGCCATTCATTTCTCATATAAAGGGTACCATAAAGAGACCATACAAACTTTCTTTTCTCACGTAATTTTTAATCTATTTCTATGAAAATTAAAATGAGCTGAAGCGTCTAAAAATAAAGGATAAATTTTTAAAAACTTCATCTTTATTTTTATATAAAAGATTACTTCATTGATGTCAAAACGTTGATTGGCCGTTTCATTATTGGAAATGTTATTCATTCTTTAAAGATAGATTATAAGAAGTTTTAATTAAAAATTATGACCCAGTTTTCTATAAAAAATGTTACAAAAACTACAAATTTTAAGTAATGAAATGTGATTAATATTAAATAAACTGTTTATTAACTTTAGATAAGTTCTTTTTTCGTCTGGGAGTCATACATTCAAACTGAAAAAAGAAATGGATGTAAAACTTGTAAAATTATTTTTAAAAATCTCAGGAATGCATCTTAACAATTAATAAATAAAACATTTGTATCTTAAAATGGAAGTAGTTTAATTTAAAGTCTGTAATAAAGATCAACAGACGAGAATGGAAAGAAGATATGGGGCGACGAGCGGCGGATTATCAAATAAGCAATGTAGGCAACTACCAGGGGGCTCGGCAAATTTGAATGGTCTAGAGAGTCGAATTTTTTTGTGACGTTTTCAGGATTATCTAATTCGCTCTTTCATCCGATTTTTAAGGATTATGCATTCAAACATATTCATCTTAAAATTTAATCATTTAAATGTCGGGACATTATTAAGTTTTCTTCTTCATATTTTCAAAATCGCCTATAGATTAGTAGGGTTCGGGTTTTATTTATTTTATTTTTTGTATTTGGTTGACTGACTCGTATATCAACAGCTCTGGTATACTTTGTATTTGAGCATTTAAAATGTATTGAAAAGTTACAGCATTTTTTATCGGTGTGTTTAAAATTACTTGAAATTAATTTAATACTCGAGATATTGAAACCAAATCTCTTGTAGATCACTCACAGTTAAGTTACTTTTGATTTCAATTTTTCGTAATCTTCACTATTTAAAAACTATTTATATAGATGTTAAATAAGAATCAATAAAAAATAACTGGTTTTAGAACTTTGCAAGGAAAAAAAAAAAGAGAGTCGGAAGGTACATTGCTTAAGGACTTCTAAAAAGCTTAATCCTTTCTTGGTAGCGATTGTACTTGATAATACCAAAATAATTGTCTGTGAAAGCTCGTCCATCTTGGAAGAAAATAGTTTGTTATTCTAAAAAAAGCCACCGAAGAAGCGAAAAGAAATTTTTCCAATTGAAAAAAATGTTTCTTTCAAGAATTCAAAGACTCGCTGATTGCGTCTCGGAGCTCTCACGAAATTGACGAATGTTGTATAAGTGAAGGTAATAAATAAAATTATAGAAGCGAGTCAAGTTATACAACATTGTAAAATATTGTGCAATATTATAAGTATTTCAGTTTTTTTAGAGGATTTTTAATGCATTATTACAAGTGATGTTTCATTTATTTCCCAGAAAGGTTAGGATCTGAAGTATGGATTTTGGGGAGCATAAAATTCATTCTGAATATTAAGTTCAATTTTGCAGTATTTTCACAGATTTGTGGTAGTTAAATTTTGATTACTATACACAATTCCTAATGCATCTTCTGGAAAATTTCTACCAACAGAAAGCATACAAATACATAAAATTTCAAAACTGTAAAGCGAGTGGAGTGATACTTCTAGATATTTTTCCCTTTATTGAAACAAAATACTTCCTTAAATATCAAAGGATTTTTTTGGTCACAAATTATAATTTTAAATTAAGATGATTAAAATGCACAAGGGAGATTTTGTTTCCATCATTTTGTGATATTATTTTTCATGCTAATTATACCTGTTTAACCAGTTAACTGTTTTTAACGAATATACTCGTCATGGAAAAAGTAAAACATTTTGCATTATGACGAGTTTAATCTATGACAATTATTTTATTTATATAATAATTATATTTATAAATAATTATTATATATATAATACATATATGTTTATGATAATTTATATACGCATTTTTCGAAGATGTCGAAATAGTAAGTAGTTAAACATTTTCTGAAAATCCATTCTTCTATTAAAGTTCAGACTAAATCCTTTCTGAACGTACTTCAAAGTGAACAGAAACTCTAATTATGAAAGTCTGTATTCTTGTAAATAGTCTATATCCAGAAAACTTTAAGCATCTTTAAATAAATACCTTGTTGCAAGCCCAGCAACTAAGGAGAGATTTAATTTTAAAATATTTGAAAAATATTTCATATGTTGCTGTATTGAGAAAATTGAGAGTCCACGGAAAGATGTTTGATCTTAGATGAAATTTGTTACACAAGTTTTAAGGTATAGCATTAGATGAAAAAATTAACTGCAAATAGTTTTTTTAAAACTCGATTTTAGTACAATACTAAACTGTAGAATTATTTGTATTCGATAATTAAAAATATAAAATACAGTATTGTCATCGATAATAAACAAATGTACAAAATTTCAAACCTCTAACACATTGATTGAAAAACTCCTTTACAAACGTTTCATCATTCTTAAACTTATTTCCTTTGCATCTATTTAGATTTGACTTCATAATGATATTTTATGGCACACTAATGGGAATTTTACACATCATGCAGATTATTTTACTCTACATTTCACAGTAATAATATTCCAATTTCCTCTTTTCTTGGAAATACCGATGATCGTCAACAATTTTTTGTTCAATTCTACCAACTAGCTCCGATGCATGCTTTGAATACAAGGGTTTAAAAACCAAGCGCACTGTTTGCTTTCATTTCTGAGTTCAAGTGAGAATGAATGGATGTTGATAAAAATACTTCGAAAAATGGAGGGAATTTGATTTTAGACCCCTTGTGCGGAAGCTTGAGAAATTAATTACTCGAAACAGAAGAGTACTAATGGTTGCTAGAAATAGACCAATCATTTACGTTGGTTGCAACCAATATCATTTACGTTGTTTTAAGCAGTTTATCTAAGTAATATAATTTGTAGAACGTTCTGTTCAAAAAGTTATGTCATCTGATTCTTAGATTATTAGCCATCAAAAATTTTTTGGTTTAATCAAATTAGTACTCTGAAAATCTATCGTATTCAATTGACCATCGTCTACAAAATCAATTTCTCAGATGTACGAATAACGAGTCTTCAACATAATCAGTCAAAATGATACATATTTCTTAAAAATCAACCACGAATAATTCTATATGCTAATTTCCACAAGCCCTGTATCTTATTGAAATGAATCAAAATCATCATCTTCAGATTCTTCCTTCAACGTCATATTTTTTTCCTTTATCTCGACGTCAGTTTTTTTTTTCCCTTTACTTGATGTCAAACAGAATCAAAGTTGTTAACTAGTAACTTTAATTCATGAAACTTAACATGTGTGTACATGTACATCATGTGCACATATTCTTTATACATATTGGTTGTTAATTTGAAATAAAAATAAAGAGCAGTATTGGGTGGGGGGAAGGGTGCTATCGCGTTCATAGATTTAATATTAATTACTGCCATATAAAATATTCCAAATCCATGGAAAATGTAAGTCTTCATTAATACAAAAGCCTGTTCCTAAATACTCTATTATAAAAATTATGACATAAATGAGAACATTATCCTGTTTCCCAGGAGAAAATCCAAAAATGAAAATTGAATCTTTTTTATAACTGTTATATCATACAGATCAAAGAAATGTATAATTTAGCAAATAACCGATATTATTTAGTGTCACCTAGTTTTTTGGTTTTGTGAATTATTTTAAATATACAGATGCGGATTCTTAAAATGAAACAAAATGTGATTGAAAAGGCATTGGATCAGAGAGGGCGAAACGGTCAGAGTCGAAACTAGTTTTTGTTTAGACGGGTTATCCCCCTTTTAAAATTTATCTTTAGATATCGTGAAACTTGTTATGGGAATTGCATAAAAATAATTTGTAAATAATATAAATAAAGCTGTTTAATCTAAAACTTCTAGCTGTGCGTTTTTGTAGTTGAAATCTTGCACTCGATATGTTAAGACTTTTTTTTAAAAAAAGGAATGATTAGTGCTGTTGCCACGCTTGCTTAGGAACTGTTTTAATTTAACTAGATTGTGCAAATTTTTTAGTATATCCGTGACAGCAGCATTAATATCTCTCCCATCAGTGACTATTGGTATTTTATTTATTTTTGAGAAATCATCTCAACATGTTTTTTCATGTATATGATAACTGGTTTCAATTCATTCATTAGTTTTTAGTTACAAATACCTCCAATCAAGAAAAGTTATTTTACAGTCATCCTGAAATAAAAAATAATAAAGATTGCATCATGTGTAACAGGAAAATGCAATTGAAAGATAAATTCAATAAAGTGATTACCGGATGTCCTCACGAATGTACTTCATCTCAAAATAATTTTGCAAATCCTGTACAAAAGACAACCCAGCAAAAATAATAAAAAGTAAAATAATTTTGGGTAAAACTGAATTTTGTATCTGGATTTTAAGATGATATGAATTGTCTTTCAGTACATTTTCTTTCCAAATTCGATTGCAATCGACAGTACCGGCGCAATCTTTCGTATGCAATCTTTCTTATTTTTTTCACCGATTTTTTCCTAATGTTCTTGATTTCAATTAATGACAATATGTTATTTTATTAAATTGAAAAATATATCAGCTTAAGCATTTTATTGTGACAGCGAACACTGGCATTAAAGTTAATGAAATGTTTTTAATTATTTGAACAAGTTGTAGATTAAGCAAATGAGATAATAATAAATATAAAATTAAAAAAAAATTTCATTGAAAAGGGACAGAAAAGTAGTTTTCCTTTTGAAAAAAAAATCATAAAAGTAAAAGGAGTAATAAAAAAAAAGAGCTAATAGTAATGCTCTAAGTCAATTGGAATTACAATTCTATTTACATATATATTTTAACTTTTAATGAATTCCCAGTGATAATTTAGATTCAATGATATTCATTGAATCTAAATTTATTCATACTTCTGTTTATTTTTCGATAGATATCATCTAAATTTTTTTCTATATTAATAAAAGCCTGCTTGAAAACTTTTGATTTTTATTACTTTCTACTGTTTTTAAATTTTAGCATAATTCTGAATAATAAGTATAAATATTATGGTAAAAGTATAAAAAATATTTCTCAATTGTATAGTGCTCTACAATGTTCTAAACTTGGCCTCTATGAAATGAGTATTTAATATATTAGTTAATATATTAATGAATGGTTAAGAGTTCTAAAATTATTAACATATTGTCATTGGAAACACATAAATACACAATTTCTTAACATTGGTACATAAGGATGAGGGTGTGAGGTCGATTACTTTGCTTTTTTAATTTTTAGAAACTATTTGAAATGCACCAATCCATATCATATTGAGTGTTTTCTCTTTAATCCTAAAAGCGCAAAAATATCGTCAAACGCGCATAGTGCACCAAGAAATATTTGAATTTTAGATTGGACTCCTCATTTAACAGATAATGCGATTTTCAAAAAGCAAACAAACCAGAACTGTAATTGTATTTATCTAAATTATTAACTTCCCATTTGGAAGTATTTTCTTTGTTTCAAATTTGATGTTATTAGGAAAAAATTAAAATTTAAACTTGGTATCATAATTTTACCCCCTAATTTCAAGAAACTTCTTGTTCCTTTTCTACTACATGTTCTCTCCCAAGCACATTATTATTCGCACCAAATATTGTGCTCACAACGAGATGTAACACTATGCAATATTCTCGTTCAGTATTGGTAATTATCTACGTGCTAATAAGTATACTTCAGCTTTTTAATTACTTTAATTTATAGGAGCCGCGGTGGCCTGGTGGTAAGATCCTGGTGGCCCGGAGGATTTCAGATTCGAGACCCGATTCCACCGAAGAACCGCCATGTAAGCTTGTCTGGTGCCCGTTAATTCGTCGGGGCCAAATATCCTACCACTGGTGTGGTGTGGAAGTTTAGAAAAGGGGCTCCACCTGCTCTGGTGGCTCAAAATTAAAAGGTCAGTCCCAAAATAGCCCTAGTGTTGCTTTAAAGCGAAAAGTTAATATAACTAAACTGCTTTGATTTATAACTTTTAAAATGTTTTAATTGTTCTGACATGACCTTCACAATACATTTGTACAATTCTCTCTGCTCTCCATTTCATTATAAGTTTTTCAATGCTCAGTGGGGGGCAATAGGATCTCGTAGCAGTGTCATGACATCACCAATAATTTTCGCATGATATTAGAGACTAGAATGTTGCAGGCTCAAGATCCGATTTTACAAAATATTTGCCGTATGCAAAAACGTAGTGCACGTTAAATCTGCCGATGTTTAAACATTTCCCCCATGGTGTGGCGTTGAAATTTCGAGAAGGGCTACCGATTCTCCGACTCAGATTTCATCTTCGTCATTTTATCGCTGTTCAAAATCATTAGAAATGACCAGAATAAGCCCTTATGTGCTTTAAAGAAACTGGGTAGATCTATTTAAACAATATTCTCATTTGTTTCCCCTTTCATTATTGCAACTATGCAACCCCTTTCATTATTACAACTATGCAACCCCTTTCATTATTACAACTATGCAAAGTATTGAAGAATTTAAATCTTTTTTTCATTCAACTCGATTGTTGAAAGTGGTGCAGTTTTCCCATCCTTTTTCTCCCATCTCCCGAATGTAGAGAAAATGAAATATTGACACAAAGTCTGGTGTACTTTTCCTTTTTAGTTTTTCTTTCTATCCAGTTATCTGCTGACAAAGATAGTTTCTATCCATGCTTTGTTCTTAATATGTATCGTTAATGTATTCAGTATAACAGCAGATGTAATGTAGGAGACTTTCCTTGGAATTCGCGCCTTGAATAAAAAAATTCCAACTTAAATACAATTAAACTATTTTCGTTTAAGCAAATAATTTTCGTTATTTGTGCATCAATGAAAAATTGTAATATTTTTCATATTCATAAAATAAATCAGTGCTTGAAATTTATACATATTTTCAGTTTGTGTAACAGGAATTTTTGATCTGATTCTATTATTTTAATCTGGAAGTCACTTATAAAAAAAGACACACCAAATCTTTAAAAAAAATAGAACACAATTTTAAGAAGTTTTAAATAATTGTTGTAATTAAAATTTTGAATAATTTAATTAACCACTATGCAGAAATTTGGTCAATTCAACGTATCAGATTTATTTAATCTCCTTAATTCAAAATATCTAAAAGGCCATTTGTCCGTATATGGATTATAAATCTTTACTTATAATAAAGATGTGTGTGGGTGGGTGTTGGCGTTCTACGGATTACCTAGAGCTCTCAAAGTTGGTTCATATATACGTTAGATGATGGGAATGTGCACTTCGGGGTAAGATTTTTGAAATTTTAATTAACAATTAAGCGAAATGTTGGCGTTTTTCCGCCGTAATTTTTGAAAATATTCCCACACAAAAATAATTTTTACATCATCAAACATTTATCTTTTCAATGTTTTTAGTTTTTTTACATATAAATAAAGTTTTTATTTTATTTATCAATTTTTAAAAAATATTTTAACCATATTTTCCAACAATTTATTTCATACAGTATAAAATTTTTAACCTGCTCGAGCACGTTACGTTTGCATTAGAAAAATTAGCTTTTATCAACGTGTTGGCAAAATTTCAAATTAAAAGATTAAGTTAACTCTTACTGCAAACTAAACATGGAAAAGTGTAATTTTCAGCACGTGTCTATATGAACTGAAATATATATGAAACATGATATTTTATAAGAAATTAAATGCAAGAAAATCTTTGACTTTTAAAAATATGTATATTACTAATACAATTTTATTTAAAGCAAATATGGTTTTATATACACAGGTTTTATATCCACTCTATTCAGAGGTCAACGCCTAATTTCCATACCTTTAGTGATAGGTGCATACATCTAATAAAAAGCTTTAAATGGAGTAAATAATTATATTTTATGAAATTTGAGTCAATAAATGTTCCGATGAATTACGAATTTTAAATTTTTATATTGAGTCTCTTGTCTGTGAATTATATTTAATAAAATGTTCTTGAAACACTAATATTTTAAATTAAAAAAATTCCGCTCTTTTGCGAATAAAACTGATTGAGTTATGAACATTTGAATATTACCATTTTATAAAAATGAATTTAGACAGTTTTGAAGAAAATACGCCAATCAGAGTTTGGAGTTTCCCCAAGGTTGATTCTTCTAAATTAGACACATTCAAAGCTTTATAACTCGGTCATATTTGATCACAGAATATTGAAATGTTAGACAGTCAAGAATACCGTACTGAATACGATTCTCCAGATAAAGTTAAATTTTGACAAATAATTTTTTTAGTTCTACATTTATTGACTGAAATAAAATGTCATTTACATTCTTTTGAAATTAAAACCGATAGTTGAATTTTATGTCCAGAAAATTTTGTATTAAATAATTATTTGAGATATTACATAAATTATAAAAAATATTCAGTAGTACACATTAGATTTTAATGTTGACTCAAACTTTCTATACTCATATTTTTAAAACACATGTTTAGTTTCAATTTAAATTTCAAATTTTACGGGAATTGACAGAAAATTAGAGAGATACATAGTATAATGAACAGAACGGCATAAGGCTTCTATCATAGTATGATTTGTATGACTACCAAATTTTGAAACTTAAAAATATTTTACTAAAGAAGCTATTGAGAGACCAAATGACATAAAATATTTAATTGAAAATTTTAGAGAGCATTAATCCTGGCGAGCTAGATGATCGCTAAAGGCGATTGGTTATCTCTAAAATAGTTTGTTTCATAGCTTGAAACAAAGTTTAGAAACTAATTTTAAAATTAAAAAAAATTTAGAAATTACACGATGAAAGCAAAAAATTGGATTGTTCATTATACTGAATATACCAGTTTAACGCTTCGGTGAGCATTGTAGAAGATGTCTTCAGGAAAGCATTCAAAGCTCGTTATCGTCTCAAAACAAACAAATTGTAAACACAAAAGCCTTTATGAATTCGCTCGGTAAGTTTTGATTATTTTTTGTAAGAACTGAAACAAATTAGAGGACCGATTAAAAAGAAAAATAACTAAAAAAAAGTATCACATATTTACAGCATATAAAAAATGTACTTGATAAATTCGACGAATCTCTTAAGAATATCACTGAATCGGGCTAAATCAAAGGCATTTAAAATGAGCAAATAATTTATTCAAAATGTATCTGCTAATGCTCAAGTCATTGTTAATTTTAAATGTGTATTAAAAAAGAATGCTTAAAATTTGTTACGATACTCGACTTTTTTTTTTATCTAGGTTTAAACACATTAAAATATTAAGCATGTTTGTAATATATTTATAAGCTTTCTCCGCCTATGCTTTTACTGTCATTTGAAACCTATGCTTTGGACACAGCGCAGATAGTCTGTTAACACATATGATCAGAATTGAAACGGATCGACTTATAAAAAGGGGGAGGGGGTCACTCTATGAGGAAGCCTGAACAATGCAAAAGTAACTTTTCTAAAACTGAGGAAGTTTAACTTTTAACTGACTTGCAAATATTCTCATTTGCAAGTCAATTTAAAAAAATGTGCGAAGAGCCAGTTATGGAATAGCCGAAACTGGAATGCTCGAATTTTCTGAATCTGTTGCGAAAGCAAACGACCGCTGCTGGTTGGTCTTTGCGGCTTATTGTTGAGGAAACTGAGAATGCTGCTACCACTATTGGTTGGACTTTCCAACAACGCAATTAGAAAAAAAAATTTGCAGTGATATTTAGTACCCGAACCAGGGAAAAGGATGTCTGAGTACTGAATTCGTCAAATACGAAATTGTGTTATATTTGACTCGTGATTCATAACTTTAGACGTTTTAACAAGTATCAATGATGCTTCAACTCCTTCAGTATTAACGCATTATGTTTCCTGCGGTTCTGCGATTTGTCCTTTAACAAACTTTTATTAACAGCGTTCTGTCCATGGGACATCATTGATGATATTCGCAGGTGAGTTGCTAGACTACAGAATAGGAGCCACGAATCTCGCTGTCATAATTAGGGCATGAATGTGAGGAGGCAATGTGGCCATCGAGCGGATGCCTCAATATTTCCAAGCGATACACGGATCGATGCTTGTCACCGGGTATAAATTGTATTGCTCACCCGCTGACTTCCGTTTTGGTCGAAATATTATTTCCCACCCAACAGCCATGCAACTCGGGTGTGCATTGCACTCATATCAAGGGGACGTTGTAATATTTTTGAGGTATTACAAACCCATCTTCTTCTAAATCTTCAGAGTATTCATAGTCCCATTTCTACAAGATAACAGCGACCGTGCGCTCCTTAATTCCTTTTCAGTGTGAATAAGTGCTCCCTTGGCTTGGGGATTCCCCGATATTTTGCCAGTAAAAAACATGTAGGATAAGATTGAACATCAATATCTCCCGCTTTCATCAAAACTTAGATCATTTTGAGATCATATCAATAGCGCGTAGTGTATATCAAACGTGTCTCAAAGCAGCAACACATTCAAGTACGCATTTCCAGAAATGGAACAACGTATTTTGATATCTTGCAGGTCTAAATGTCTTATCTCTAAAAATTAAATCATTCAGTATTTGGCTCAATTTTGCTTATAAATGGATAATAATTTTTAATTTTTTTTAACGATATAATATTTTTTCTGTCATGCATATAACAATTGATCAAGGACAGGCAATGGCTCTAAACAGACAAATAAATAATATTCAGACTTTTAACGGAAGTAAAATTTACTTATTGCAAAAACAAACGTATCGAAAACAATCCATGATATTACAGATCTCTTTCCATTCTTAACACTGACGTTCTGAATGTAATAATCTAAAATGTTTTTCAACGTTTATTTCCTCTCCCTGCAAAGGATGCAATAAAAATATAGAATCCCATCCAACAAATCCGCATGATACTTAACAAACCAGTGACACCCCGAAATCCGGATATTTTCCCTCTCTCAGAGTATGACGTAACGGCGAAGAGAAATAATGAAATCCAACATGATTTAATGATGTAAGCTGTAAAATAATAAATTCAGTTCCAAATTATTCCAAAAGTTAATTTGTCAGATTTAAATATATCAATGTCGTGTACTGAAATATCAAGACGGCTCTCGTGATTATGAGCTCTGATTAGACATTGAGGACGACATATGAATAAGTACTGCTCTCTGAAAGTATCCACGTCACATCAGTAGCAGAAAATCTGTCATTCCCGGGAGGAGGATTTAACATGCATCAAGTCTATAAGGGACTTTTGATAGGCTTCGAGTATAAAATTCTTCGGTCCGAATTTTAGTTTTTTAGTTTAGATATATTAATGTCCTATTTTTTAAAAGTAAAACTAAGGCTATTTTGGAACGGACCTCATACTTTTGAACCACGGTCAGATGACGAGGACGTCACCTGAGCTTGCACCCTCCTTTCCAAACTTCCGCACAGCACTAGCAGGAGGATGTTTGGCCCCTCCGGATTTAACGTGCACCATACCCGCTACAGTGGTTCTTCGATGGAATCGGGTCTCGAACCTGAAGCCCTTCGGTTCCGAAGCCGAGACCTTACCACCAGGCCACCATGGCCTTGTTTCTTCGGTCCTGAAGTTAAAACCTTGTAACATATCAAAGCCTCTTTGGCAAATTAACGATGAAACTCTAATTTAGGGAAAATATATTTACTTTGAAAGATTTAGATATAAATATTTTAAAGACTCCCATTGAAAGATCTAGTTTGGGCCATCTGTCCATATTAACAGAAGCTTTAAAATAAATGAGAAGAATAATGATACTTTATCAAAATAAATGACATAAAATGATGCTCTATCAAAATTAAAATATTCTCTTCGTTTCAATATTCATTAAGCTCGGAAGGAATTACACGAATAATGTTATCGAACTATTCTAAATAGTTTTAAAGGAAGAAACTTAAAGTATAGTTTTGTGAAGGCATATGTCTTTAATATATTTTTTTTCCACAGATATGATGTACTCAACAGGATCAAATTTTTGTATTTTTCAATATTTATAAATTACCGCACTTCTCTAACTATAATATTAGAAAAAAAAATTATTAATATTTTTCATTTAAGGTATCCGAACACGTTGAAAAGGTCGATTTTCGCCAACAATGATATTTAAAAAAAAAATTCTTTTATTGGATAGACTAGTTTTTGAGCTATCCAAAACAGGTTTACTTTTATCTCTACTTTAATTAGAAATCAAGATATTAATATTTTCGTAATGATCGGTAAAACGGAAGCGTACATTTAAATAAGCGGAAGTACCAATTTAAAGAACCAACAACATGTTAAAAATTTGTATAAACACAAATTTAGTTTTAAATACAGAACATTTTTTGTACTGCAAAATGAAAAATGTTAATGAAAGTTTTAACTGTGTTTTGTGGAAATTTGTGCCTAAAGATGTCTTTGTTGAGCTCCGAACGCTCAGATTAGGACCATTTATGTCTGTAATACATTTTAAGGAAGGTTTTATAGAATTACTGAATGTTCTTAAGGTTATTGGAGTGTATAATAGTGCAAATGCTGTTAGAGCATTTGCTGAGCTCGACAAAAACAGAATATAAGAATCTAGGCGGCATTCACTGCTAAACACAAAAATTGCCTGAAAAAAATGATTAAAAAAAGGGAAATTATTAAATGCTGAGGAGAAAGAAGGTATAACCTATAAATGTGGTAAATTTTTAGTATGTACACGCATAATTTATTATTAAAAGAAGTTAGTGTATACTTTAAATGCATTTTTCTCAATTGATTTTTTCTTATTTCTTGCTCACTTCAAATCAAACTCAAAATATAATTATCATATTACTATGAAATTTGGTGGACTTTGCTTCTATACTATTTTCTAGGGAATGAACTAAAAGAATTTAGATTGAGGGAATATTTTTTAATTTACAGCCTATTGTTTGAACAATAACGTCATAAATGTATTAAAAATTTCATGATAAATTCTTCGACTGGTTCTAAAATTTTTATTTATTACTAGCCGCCTTTGGCGACCAGCTGGTTCGCCAATCTTAATGCTCGTTAAAATTTTAATAATTAAATATTTTATGTAACTCCTATTTTAATAGCTTCTTCATCAAAATATTTTAAAGCTTCAAATTTTGATAGTCATATAATTAACTCATAATATTATAAATGCTTTCAGTCTTAACGTAATATGTATCTCTCTAATTTTCTGTTAGCTCCCGTAGAATTTATGCTTTAAGTTAAAGTGGAAATGATTAAAGTGCAATTGATATAAGAACATTTTTTTTTACTGAAACGAAACATTTTTTTTTTTAAATATGGGTACTGAAAATAGTCGCTGAGTATTTAAACCTTATGGGCACTAAAGAATATATTTCTTAATTTATATAATATCTCAAGTTTTTCAACAAACTTTTCCCAGATTCATCATGAACAGATCGATTAATTAACAATGTTTAGTTTTAAATGCATCAAACACTAAGAAAATAAACAGAATTGTTTAAAATAATCGGTCGAAAACAGGTTAAAAAAATACTTAAAAAACGATGTACTTAAAACTATAAGCATATACAAAAAATATATAACTAACATAAATACAATTAAATTACAAAAGCATTCAACTAACCTAAAAATTATTTAAATCAAATCCGTATCCATTGAAAATAGTTGTCAACAATCAGAACCCAATACGCATGCGTGAATTTTCCACGCCAGTAACGCAAATGCGTGAATTTTTCTACGCCAGTTGGGGTAACGCTATGCGGATTCGAAATTTTTAATTTCCTTTTTTCTGTTTTATTTTAATTTAAAAGTACTTCAGAATGAATCTGAAAGATCGATTAATTAACAATGTTTAATTTTAAATGCATCAAACATTAAGAATTAAAATTCTAATCAAAAATTCAAAAAAAGGGAACCCAGGTGCACATTTCCGACCTTCAAGGTGTACATGTACCAAATTTGGTAGCTTTAGGTCAAACGGTCTGGTCTGTAGAGCGCCAACACACACAAACACATTGAGCTTTATATAAGTATAGATTATAACCATACGATTGTAATTTTTTTCGGGTGAGAGTAACAGTTTTTCTGTAGCCAATTTGAAGTTTTTAAAGAATTTGCTTAAATTTATGCTATTAAATGTCAATTTTCAAAAATTTTAATGTTTATTTTAAATATTGACATCCTATTACTAATTTTGAATAGTCTTAAACCCAGAAATATGTAAAGTATGTAAAGTGCTCCGAACGTGTTCGGATACCTTAAGCTGATGAATTCGTAATTTAAAATTAAATTCTCTCATGATTCCTAGCTCTTTGATAAAACCGGCCTTTGCAATTATTTCAAAATATTTTAACTGCATATTACTGCAAATTAAAGCAGTGTTTAGAAGTTATACCAACAAATTGGATGTTTTTGTGGCTAAACGTAAAAGCTATATAACTACGGTATCGAAACTTGTGATTCGTAAACATTATTATTTAAGCAAAAATCGATTTCAATTTTAATGATTACATGTATTTTTTTTTAGTTCTTTACGAATTTCATTTATAAAAAAAGAATTTCACTTGTTTTGGAAATTGAAATCTTCATTTCAAAATATTTTCTTGTATAAGAAAATACACTAAAGAATACATCTGTTGACAATTCCAAGAAGCTTAGAAAAATTAGAGCTTATAAAATTAAAATATAGACTTTAGAATGAATGTTATAACAGTCAGTACGTTCTTTATCGAAGCAGAATTTATTTTATTTTTTTTATTTTATAAAATTACTTCATTATTTTATTACTGCATTTTTCTTGTGTTTTTTTTTTCGCGAAGTGTGATCTCGGAAATAAAAAGCATCATATTTATTTAGCTGATGGCAAACAATTGAAATAAATCGTTAAAAGTTTCTGAGTACTTGAAAAGTAATTTTCTTCTGTAAATTTCAAGAAAGGATTAACATTTTTTTTACAGTGAATAAATTTTTGTTTGAATTTATCGGTCAAAATATTATAAATTATAGTGACATTAGACTAGGATTATTTTATTATATTTCGCTTTACATCGAAAAACTGAAAACTCGTAAATGAAATCCAAATTTAAAAAATAATTTACCGTTAAATTAAATATAACAAATAATATCTAGGACATGTATCCGTTCAAGATACGCACGAAATATTTTAGTAAAATTCTTTTTTGCATTTTACACGATTTTGTGTTTTCCATCTCTTCACCTGAGATATATATGTACGCTTAGTTTTTCTTTAAATTGAAATTATTTTCAGTGAAAGTTGAAAATTAGTAGAATAAATTCAGAAAAATAAGTTGCTTGTATGAAATATAAATAATACAATAAAATACAAATGGCTTGTATGAAATATAAATAATACAATAAAACCAACGGGGGTGTTTTCCCCGAAACTTTCTCGCATACTAGCCAATTAAAGTCGTGTGCCTCTTCTTCCACATAAAATTAAGGACCCTGGGTAAGAATAACTTGCAAGGCTTGTGAATGATAGTTAGTACATTAAATCTTTTGCGTGAATCTAGCACTTTTACTTAATCTATCACGAAAATATATATTTTGGAAGCCTTTTTTTTCGGCTGATTGACAACAAAATTTGACACAAATCTATAGTTATAGTCACAAGATAACATATTGAATCGATTTAAGTTATTGTGATTGATTTATTGCATTTACATGCGTACGATCGTACAGACCGACGGATGGTCAACTATTTGACAGATTTGGTACAAAATTTGATAAGTACCTATATTTTAGGTGCTAAATCTGTGCACCAAGTTTTGTGTATCTAGTTCTTTGCGTTTTGTAGTTAACAAGTTCATTTTTACTCGAACAGCCAAACAGACAAATTTCATCTGGATGGATTGCATTTGAAACTTGAAGGAATTTTAAAAATTTGGTCTTAGTTGCCTATATCAAATTTTAGCCGTCTAGCTCAAAGGGTTTTTGCGTAACTGTGTCCACAGATAGAAATAATGCCAAAAATGTATTTTTTACTCGGGGAGGTGTGAAACATGAAGATTCCGTAAAAATCTCATGTTCGAATTTTTTAACGATGGTAACAATACTTCATTTATACTTCTTATACGAAAAAGTATTAAAAAATCAATTATTTTATCATTTAAAAATATTTGGAGATTAAATGTTGTAAATTTGGTTAATATTTTTAAATTTATATATAGCAATTAATATGTAGGACATTTCTTAATTAAAACACATTCAAACTATTTTAGTAGAATTTAGTTGCTTTTGTTTTATCTTTCATTTTTCATTTGAAACGTGTGTATTTTTTTTCTTTACATTAATATTATTCTGAGTGGGGAAAAAAAGCATAAAAATCAGTTGGATATAAATTTAGGCAAATAAATTCAATTTTTTCTATCTCGCTGGTATAAATTAAGAATAATATAAAAATATAAAAAATAAAATCTAATTCATTTCTGAAGAAACTGAATGTTGTAGACTTTTTTTCAACAGATGATACCGGCTCTTGCATAACTAAAAGTGTAAATTGTTTTTAATGCTATAAGGCTTTTTTACTGAATGATTTTATTGCTTTTTATAATATAGTAACTTCAAAAAAAACATTTCCTACTATTAACTTCTCTAAAAATTAGCTTAAATTGAATTTTCCCAATCTATTTTTTTTCATTGATTAAGTAGAAATATTTATCAATAAACGGAACATGATAAATAAAGAGCAAATAAATCAGATGATCTTCGTATTTCTAAGATTTTTTTTGTTTATTTATAAATATATTTATTTTAATTTGCTTTTCTTAAAATCAGTCAAACTAAAAATTAAAAAAATGTAGAAAAATATTTCATCACAAAATGCCGAAAACGTGTTATAAAACGAATAATACATTTGCTTCTTTTACACTAATGTAGCAAAATACAATAAAATTCACTGGGTAAACAAAGTAAACGTTAAGTTAATATAAAATGGTAATCAGAGTATAAGTTAATAATGGTAATCAAAGTATAAGTTAATGTTAAAATGGTAATTTAATTTGATCATCATATAACTTTTAATATCAGCGCATGAAATGTCTGCATTTTATGGAATGCTTCATTATTTTTAGGCGAAGAATGAAATACGAGAATTATTTCGCTTAAACATTTTTACTAGGCCTTCTATAGTTATATTTTATTGAGTGCTAATGCTAAATGCTAAGTGTTATTGAGATCAAAATAAAAAAGATCATGATACGGCTTTTATTTAAAAGACATTCATTTTACAGAAATACAAACGTTATTTTGAAAAAAAAATTAAAGAATATCGTTAAATCTTTTATTCAAACATAAAGGGAAATAAAAATTTTACAAAACAAAATAAAATATGAGTCTACTTGTTGCATCAAGAAAGGGAATTTTAGTTTGAATTGCAACATAATTTTATTTCGTGCAAAAAGTAATTATTAATGTATTTTATACTTTGTCTTGCAAAGAATACTCCTAATATATTTAAAATGTTAATCCTTTTATACATTGCTTAATAAAACTGCAGATATTTTATGAAATGCTGGATTTCAAAATCTGCTGGTATATCAAAGAAAATCAAATTAAAATTGAAATATAAACTGAAAACAGCAAAATTCGAAAACCAAATTAGTTACAGAAAATTTTATTAGGGAAAAAAATCCCTAAGGTGTCAGCAAAGGACTTCTTTAAATAAATTATTATAGCGTTTTTTTTTTCAAATAAGAGAAATTTTTAATTTACAGCTCTTAAATTTTTCAACTTTTCAACAAGACTTAAAATTCCGTTATTGAAAAAATTATATAAAGCGATTACTCGTGGAAAATACTCGATCTTTCATTAAGAAGACATTTAACGATTTGTGTACAATAATCATATAATAAACATCATGCCAACCATTATTTTAGAATTAAAAATATTCAATATTCTTTAAAAATTAATATTTACCTCAGCAGACATTCAATGATTCTTGTAGAGAATACTGGGAAACTCAACCAGACAAAGTAGCCTTGACTCTGTGTTGCCGTGCGCTGATTCTTTGTTGCCGTTCGCTGCTGGGCGTTACAACAGGAGTTCTCCTTCCGGGATCCAGGAAAGTCCGGAAAGTTGTCCGGCAAATGATCGTCTAATACCGAGCTTTCGAAGAAGGGGGATGTTATTGCGCTCGACGCATGCGCAGTAGACCTAAACGAAACCTGCCAATGGCTAATTAGTTCTGTTTATCAAATACTATTATTTTCGTTTGGAAATGACGAATGTGTAGAATTCTGAGAACATGGTAATCGAAATGACACTTTTCCATTGAAAGTCTAGATGAAATTGAGAAAGCTCGTTTCCCAATTTCGTCCAATCACCAGGCAGCGTCAATGAATAGTTAGAATTTCTCCCTTTCCCGCGTCCCCTTAGCTGGGTTCTATATGCATATGCTACTTTATTTATCCAAAGTTATTTAATTAAAATACCGAAAGGATCTCGAGATGACAATATCTCTGACTAAGGATTGCAACATTTCAAAGCATGCCTTGTTGATAGTTTCCATTTGTATAACCAGACGATTGAAGCTAAACAGGGATTTGTGAAAAACTTTCTTGAATATTTAGATATGCTTACTGAAAAATCCATTTTTTTTTTAAAATCAGATTTTGAGCGGAATTTTTAAAAAAAATTATGATTGCATTAGTTTTTATTTTATCCATAGACCTTCAATTAAAATATCGAAAAGCTCTTGATATTCTGATTAAAATTAACAATTCCAAACATGTCGAGTTCACTGTAAATTATGAAGAGAATAATTTTGACTTATTCGAGATTTTGTTGCTAAAATTAGAGAAAAATTAAATTGTAGGCAAAGTTAAAAACAGTTATTGGTTTTTAATGGCATATTGAAACGTATCAAGAAGACGAAACAAGTTAGTTCTTTGAAAAGCATGAAATTATTTTGCATAAAGAAATTTCTGATAAAACTTCTAAAACGATTGATGATCAAGCTTTCAGTTCAATGTTTTAGTTACTTGCATACAAAATTAATAATTTCGATGATGTTATTAAATGTTACTATAACGGCATTTTTCAACATTTTTTGGGCCAAGGTGGCCAGGTGTATGTTCTCGACTGAAGGTTCGAAACCTAATTCCACCGAAGAATTTTCGCGTAAGCGGATCTAGTGCACGCTAAATCCATCGAGGATAAACATCTTGCCGGCGGTGTGGTACGGAACGGGGGAGGGGAGTGCCATCTCAGGTATAGGTCCTGTTCTCTTACTACAGGGTTTTTAGCCGCTGGTTCTATCTCTCTAGGCAAGTAGGTACTCATCCTGTTTATAAAATATATATCTAAACTGAATTTAAAACTTTAAAATCTCTCTAAATTAAAATCATGTTGGATTCAATTGAATTATTTTGATTTTTCCTAATGATATGTAATTTTGGATTAAGACAAAGTATTACAAAGACGATTTATCTTTTAAGTTCAGTCTGTCTATCAATGTCCATTATTACGTCTTTTTTCCACTTACCCCCCTCCCCTCTTCCCCGAGACCTTTCATGTATCCTTAGAGATATGCTTTACCAGAAGTTGAGAAACACTATGCTAGAATCTTATTGTGAGATTTAAGTGCAGTAAAAATACTTGCTGGAAGTATGTTTGAGAAACTGAGTTTATATGTTAAAAATGTTTTCCATAAGTTTTTTTATAATAAATGGTTAAAATTGATTATTTTTCTTAAAACTCATTTTGATATGCGAGATTGCTTTATTTCAGTAAAAATAGGTACATAATCAACAGGCATAGATTTAGTGTTAAACGTTTCCATTTTTGTAAATAGATAAGCATGAAATATAATTTTGTAGAAGGCTGTATTGAATATTCATATATTTGCAAAAAGTTGGCAGCCGCGTGACTCCCTCGTGATTCACATCAAATATCTAATTATTTAACAACTATTATATAATTAAATATTCTACTACAATTAAGATATAGCATATTAGAGGTCATCTAATTAGATTGATGACACAAACCATGCATAAATCATAACAGCGAGCGTATTAGCAAAAGAATCATCACTTTAACCCTTTCGCAGTCCTCTCTCGTCAGCGAAAATTTTCCTCTGTTTTTCACCGCATTAGAACAAACAAAAATAAACGCTCAAACAAGTAAATATTTACAAAGCGTTTTAAACGTTTAAAAGTTTTAAAATATAGAAGAACGCTTGAAGCGCGTTACGGCTGCTCTACAGAAGTTTCACTTGAAAACGCGCTAGACGTGTTATGGACGACGAAGAGGTTAACAGTGATATTTGTTTTACATCATACAACAGAAATTCTGCTATTTTATTAATTAATAGTTAGAATTTACAGTCTATGTTACATAATATGTAAAAAATACACAGCATAGAATACTTTATATATGGAGTAGTCGAAATCTATTTCAAGTAATTTGACAAAAAAATTGCGATAGTGACATATATGACAGTCTTCGGTTAACTTTCGCAGGATTGCGATACTTTTTATGCCTTTAGTTTTGGCCGTAGTTTATAAGGAAGAGTGAAATTTTGGAACTACCTAGGACGTAACTGATTCGATTTGACTTTGGAAAAGGAATTTTAAAAGCTTTGGCTTGAATTGCAGAATGAGAAATTTTAAAACCACTCTTTTCTTTTATGAAAATTAAATATCACCTCGTAAAGGACTTTTTGTGCTGAAACCTGTGGTATCCCTTTTCTTGCTGTCCTTGAAAATATAACAAGATTGTATAATATTTTTGTATTGATATTGTAAGATATAAATAAATAATTTCACAAATTTAGTGGCTCCTTTACTGTACTCGTTTCTTTTGTTGAAGTAGACAATCAATTTCCGTAGAAAGAGCACAAGGTGAAGTTGCAACAAAGTTGTTTACATAATTATTCGAAGTTATATTAAAGTTAGGCCAAAACAGTCGTGTGGACCGAGAAACCTATGCCCTGGTAGAAAGAGTCCCCTTCTCCCTGCAACAGCGCGTAAATTTGGAATCTAATAATTAATTTACTTACATCGAAATTGGTTGTATAATACTTAAAATTGAAATAAATGCATGTAATTTTTTATCAGTGTATTTCTAAATCTGAATGACTTTAACTGTCTCAAATTGAGCGTCAGGAGCCTCTTAAATATCTCGAGCGAGCACTTTTATTCAGGACTTGCAACATCAACGTAAAGTCTTTTGATAACTTCGTTTTAGATTGAAGGCAGATTAGGCTCACAAACTAGGCTTTGTTAAATCTTAAACGGAACATTCAATTTTTCAGCGCTGAAACAATGGTATTTTCACTTGCATAAAAATATGCTTTAAAATTTAAATCATTAATATTAAGTTCTTTAATATAATTATAATTAATAGTACATTTTAAATATATTTTTTTCTTCGGGTTTTTTAAAAAAAGAAAATTGTGAAGTTATGAAATTTTGCTTTCTATAAAAAACGCTTTCCTGATAACTAAACAAGAAAATAGCAGCCATTTGACGCAAATAAGCTTAGCATGTACGAATAAGGAATATATTTTGAAAATATTTGTAAGAAATCCATTAGATGGTTTCATATTTTAACTTTAAATGGATATCAAAGCAGCCTTTTGAGTAGGTAGAATAGCCAATTTTGAATTAATAATTAATCAGACTGATTTAATGGTGTGTTGACTTAACCTTAATTGAAGTATGCCATTTATTGGATAAAGAAGAAAAAAATATATGAAAATACTGCTTAATTATGTAATTAAGCAGATTAAAGAGCGATTTTAGGTGTAGTTATAGTATTCAGAAGAAAAAATAATGATTCAAACTAGATTAAAATAATGTTCTTTTGTTCTTTTTTTAAGATGTTAATTCTTCATGCATATGAAAAAGCACCCTTTATATACCTTTAAAGGACAAACAATTAAAATGATTGAAGCCTCTTAATCCACCTGTTAAAGTCAATGAGCAGTAAAATTTCATCAAGGTCATTTCACTGTTGGTTTAACTTTGAACTTTAAAATCTCTTTATGATTAAAAGCTCTTGCTACATCTAAAGAGAAAGATAAACAATTTAGAAAACGTTTTTCACAAATTAGTTCCGACAGTCATTCAAAAAGTATCTTTCAGAATATTTCTGATGTATTTAATAAACGAATATTTAATTTGATTTGGAACGCGATTCAATTACGCTGAGAGCTCCCAAAATAAAAATCTAAATGACATTTTCCTTCAGCAATTTTAGAAGGCTTTAATTGTTTAGGTTGTTGATTAATTAATCAAAAGAATTTAACAAGTTTAATGCATCATTATCAGTTATAAGAATAGATTCGTTTTAGAAATATGAGATAAACATTATAATGTAACATGCATTAAGAAACTAGTTATCATAAGCTCAATAATATTTGCTAACGTCATATAAAATATAATTTCATTACTAATATTTCGGCAATAATTTAATGTTTCAATATTTCAACACCTTTTCCAATAATTTTAATTTCATAAGACGTTTTTAGTGTGAAATCAGAGAAATATGAACAATATACATTTATCCATTTAATTTTTGGAAATATGAAATAATTCTTAAAATTAATTCAATAATTCACAGCATATAACTGTTTCATTTCCTCTTTCTCTGTTCGTCTAAAAAAATACTCCATTAAATAAATTAAATGTTACTTAGATTTCTATTTTAGGAAAAATTATCTACAATTTCAATCGATACAATAAATCAAATTTACTTAATCACATTTAAATAATTAAAATATTAATACATTAAATCATTTAAATTAAAGTTTAAAATAATTTGCAAATTTACTTACAAATTTTAGTAATCAAATTACTTTTTCAAATTTAATAAATGAAATAAATTTAGCTTGCTTTTCTTTTTAATTGAAAAAACTGTAGAGTGAAAAAATTTATAATTGCAAATAATTGACATTTTTATATTAAACTAGCCGCCTTTGGCGACCAGCCGGTTCGCCAGTATTACCGCTCGCTACAATTTTCAATTAAATATTTTAAGTAACTGGTCTCTTAATAGATTCTCTAACAAAACATTTTTAATCTTCAAATTTTGATAGTCATACCAAACTTATACTGTTGTTTAGATCGTTTCGTTCAATTTACTATATATATTTTGCTAATTTGTTGTCATTTCCGGTAAAACTTCAACTTTAAAGTAGAAATGATGAAATTGCAATTAATATAAAGATATTTTTTTAATAAAACCAAGCGTTTTATTTTATTTATCATCTTTATTGTTATTTATTATTATTATTGAATATGAGTATTGCACACAGAATCGCTCGGTATTTAAATCTTATGTGAACTACAAAATATTTTTCATAATTTATGTAATACCTCAAACAATAATTCAACGAAAATTTTTCAGATTCAGCATAAAATTCAGTTTTTAGTTTTGCTTTCAAAAGGATTGAAAGGAAATCAATAATAATATTTTGTTCCGGCCTATAAATATATTTCAAAAATTATGAAGTCTAAATTTAATGCAGTAAGGTATCATATTCTGAGAAATATTCTGGACACACCAAATTTTAAATAAATGAATGAATGTTTCTATTTTCCACGATCAACTAAGACTTATTTATGAAGTTTTGAATGTTAAAAATTTAGAAAAACTCAACATTTTCATAATCTTAGGCCAATTAATCTTGAGAAACCTGCGTGCTGATTGGCGTATTTTCTTTGAAACGATCGATGGAAAATCTAAAATTATCCTTTTTTTATTGAATAGTGATATTAAAATTTTCATAAATCAGTCAGTTTAAGTGATTGATTTAGTTGATTGGAAATTACCTCTTTTTCTTTAAAATATTAGTGCTTCAAGAACATTTTGTTAATCGTGATTTCTACAGCAAAAGTCAAAAATTCGCTATTTATTAGAGCATTTATTGAATCAAGTTCATAAAATATAATCATTTTCCATTTAGAACATATTAGCAGATCTGTGTCTTACTAAAGGTTTACAAATTAGCTGTGTGGGCCCTGATTTGAATGCATATCCTGTTTATATTAAACAAAACTTGCCTTAAAATAAAACTGATTTATTGTATTAATGATATGGAGAGGGTAAAAGATCATAAAATAATTTTTCTTGAATTTATTTTTTAGAAAAACTATTTCATATTTGTTTCATTTCCTACAAACACGTGCCGAAAATTATATATTTGCAGATTTCATTTCCAAAAAGATTTAATTTATTTTTAGTTGGAGCTTTAATCATTGTGATGGCAACACTTTGAAAGTAGCTAATTTTTTCCCATGAATGCGAAACGTCCTCGTGCATCTTAAATTTTATTTTTATTTTGTACGAAAAAAATTGTTGAAAAATAGAATTAAAATATATATTTAAAAATTCATTAAAAATAGAAATTTAATTTTAAGGTTAAAACATTGGTATCATTTAAAAGATAAATATTTGATCTTTAACTTCATGTAAAAATCTCTTTTGTGCGGTAATATTTTCGGAAGTTATAGCAGAAACACGCCAAAATTTCGCTAAATTTTTAAATAAATAAAATTCTAAATAAAAATTCGAAAAAATAATTCCTAGGTGCACATTCGCGGTCTCCAAGGTATACACGTGCCAAATTTGGTAGCTGTATGTTGAATGGTCTGGCCTGTAGAGCGCCAACACACACACACACACACACACATTGAGCTTTATTATAAGTATAGATAACTACAACAACAACAAAAAAAAACCTAGAAATGTTTTTCTACAAATCTACCTTTTTTGAAAATAATAATCTTTTAACTAAAACTTAAAAAAAATTATTAAAATTTATTTTAAAAAACTGAGGGTGATAAAGGCTAAAGAGGAGAATAACTAATGCAAATGGAAATTTCACATAAAATATATTGAAAGCCTTTTTATAAAACAACAATAAAATGATCTGGTTTTCTAAAAAATTTTTTTCTTGAAGTTGACTGCTGGGCTTAATGTAGGAAAGTACACTCGCTCGTAAAACATTAAATTTAAAAAAAAAATATTTTTTTAAATTGATTTTTTTACCTAATATACTAAAAAAATTCCCAGTTTCATTTATTTACCATGATTAGTAATAATCAAATAATTAATTTCCGAAACACAATGTTTTATTATATGAAATTCATATCTTAGTTTTTTTCTATTGCCGGTTTTAAAAATTCGTTCAAATATTAAATAAAAACTACGTCACTTAATCTTCGAAATAGTACTTCATAGGCTCTATACAGACTGAATGAATTACAAAAATCTGCTGTTCGAAAATATGTCTTTAGTTAAGAGTGAAATTATTTCTGAAGAGCTTAATTTGATTTTTTACTGAATTTTTATTGCTGCATATTTTTTTTAGCTCTGAGCAGTTGATTTATAATAGCGCTTATTCAAGTTTTATAAGATAGAATTCCAGAAAATAAGTCTTTAAGTTTTTTGACAATCAAGAATTTAATCTAAAAAAATCGTTGGATCTTGATATTTATCAATTTTGTTTATTTAAAATTGTGAGGATAAATGTTATTACTACAAGTAATAGAATAGAAATCAACATGGTTAAATATAATGAAGTCATCAATATCTTTGAAGGTGAGATTAAAATTTAAATCAAAATCCTTTAAAAACATTCAGAAATAAATTAGCCTAGAGAATTAGCCTTTTATTTGTCGGAAAATACTTTTCTCTATTAAAAATAATATTATTGTAGAAGAAGAAGTTTTTAAGGCCTTTCTAATAAGTGAATTTTGTATATTTTTGTGTTATAGAAATAACTTATTTAAACTTCTTGTGGTTTATCTAATTAAATAATTCATAAGAGATTTGTAAGCCATGAGTTTCTCTTAAATCTACTTTATGATTTTTAAAGAACTGCATAGTTTTATTATTGTCTTTTATTTTCAAAGAAAAATTTTCAAGAAGGTAAGGTGAAAAAAAGCTAAATGCATTTCAAGACAAAATTTTCGAAGTTTTCAAGATTGTTGCACACTTTGCTTATTATTCGGAAATTTTAAAAACGTGAAATTTGTTTGCAATAGACTTAAGAATATATTGAGAAGAGTTTTCAGTTCTTAATTTTGACGATAAATGGATTTTTTTTTCATGTAAACTTGAAATAATATTTTTTTCGAAAAGTTTTCAAAAGCACATATTCTTAGCACGTAAACTAACTGTAATATAAATCACAGCACAGATCATTCGGGTTTTCGTTCCAGTTGATGCTAGAAGTAATGATGCCGAAATTATTTATGTTCCCTTCTAAAAGCCCTCTTCTAGATGTGTTTGAATTTAATTACAAACATATAAATACTTAAATGCCAGCATAATTTTCATAGTCTTGAAGAAACAGGCGAAGAAAATTTTTAAAAAGGCTGCGTTTATTATACGCCTCATTATAATCTGAAACATAATTGAATAATAAATGATGCTTTCTTCTTTTAGCAAAGAAAATAAAAAATCATAATCCGTAATAACAAGTTTTGAAATCAAAAAATTGGAAAAACATCTCCTTTTCTGAGACATTTGATATCTTTATTTTTCCTCTGAATTAAAAAGATGTTGAAATCAAGTTGTTTTTTGGATCATTAAAAGAAATGGCACATGCATTGAAATCACATTTCAAAGACAGCAATCAGTAGATCGGTGTCGTTTTCCAGTTAGACATGAATAAATGAAAACGCTGTGACCCTTGTTGATTGCCTCTTGGAACACCGAAAGCCAATTTTTTCCATTTAATTTTACCACGCGCGTGGCAAGTCGCCACGTGTCTTCTTCTCCGAAACGGTACCTTTTGCATTTTTTTTCCTTCCTAATTGCTTTCTTCTCTGCTCTTTTCTTTTCTTGAAAAAGTAAGATATTTTTTTTATCCAATGCTTCATAGTCTTTCTTATTTTTACGCTATATTTCTATAATTTTTTTTCTTTAAAAATTTTTAAAGTTGAAGTGAAATAAAGCAGGTAGTTAGTTTTATATGGTATTCGAAGTTTATTTTTGATTTAATAGTTGATATAAATATGCCATAAATGAGAATTAAACAGGGGAAAATTTCCGAACCAATATCAGAAAGCAAAGTATAATAAGTACAAAAGAGTTGTTGAATGTTAATATCAAGAACTCTCCATTTTCAACTGTAACATCGAAAAAATAGTAAAATGTACTACGAGCAGTTTTTTATGAATAATAATAATATAATTTTCATTTTACATGATGGAATAAAAATATATTTGATTGAAATCTCTACGGTGGATTTTTTTGTGTTATAAATTTGAAACTGTATAGACAACTATATTTATTGTTGCGATCAGAAAGTTAAAATAACAATGTCGACATTTACCTTTTATAATAAACGTTTAGACTGTACGTATGAAACATCTATGCTTATACAGAGTCCATTTTCCTTGGTAACAAATATGTTTGGGCAAAACTTAGAAATTTATTGAAGAAAACTTATTGAGTTTCAACATGTTTGTGGAAAGCCGATCAATTAGTAACAATCACTTATCCTGATTGCAATGTTATGTGAAAAAAAAATCGGGAGATCACGAGGGAAAATAATTCTACATAATTTGCTGTCAGCGTTTACTGTATCATTTGCGCTGTTAATATTTTTCAGAAATCTTTTTTTCATCATTTATCTTAAAATATTTCCTTTGAAAGGGTTTCTAGAAATAAATACTCATTTTTTTTTTTTTGTGTGAACACTGTGGCGAGTCGTATTGATCCGTTTATTTTAAGAGTTAACAATATTCATATAACATTTCTGTGATGAAATTTTTCAAGTATCCTAAAAGATATTCGTCTGCATCTCCAAAGACTATATTATTAGAAAACTATTTAAAATGTTAAATATAAGAAAGCATCAAATTTTAGTAAAATTCAGTAAATGATGTGCTTAGACTTTTTATTTGGTTAAATTCTCTAGCGTTTTTATATATTGTATCCAATTATTATTAGCTCATACGTATATATTTTGATCCTAAAAAGGTTACTATACTAATAAAAATAACAGCTACCATAAAACGCCAGCTGAATGCAAGAGCTGTTTGGTCTAGAAGTCGTTTATCAGATAACTGGACAAATTTGTTCCTCCTGGCTCGATAGAAATAATTTGTTCTTGCTCATTAAACCACTTCTAGGTAGATGCTTTCACTTTATTGTCAGAAAAGAACCGTTTGCTTGCGTTTGACACTTGTCCTATCAGTAGTATGAAAAAGAAGCAATCACTTGTTTGCAAATCAGTACTATACGGAGAATGACTCCACACCTCCCACTTGAAGTGTTGCTTCAAGTTTTAAGACTTGTGCATAGCAGACCACCCCGCCACCCCTGAGCAGTATCGACAGCAATATACTATGGAGCTTAGTATACGCTGCCTTACTGTTCAATAAAAAGAGCGTTACCATTTGGTAGTAAATTGTTGGCGCATTGCTTTTTCTTCTCAAACTTAGACAAACTTGGACATCTTTTTCTTCTCAAAGTATTCATCCGAATGTTATACATTCATGGGATATGATTAGAGCCCTTTTCCTTTAAGTTGTGCAAGTTCCAATATTATGGCATTTTTAACTTTTACGCTATGATTCTTGCCTCGCTAGAAAACGGAATTGGACCAGTATGCGATACGAAAACTATGTATGGGTGCTTACAAACAAATAAATTTGCTTCTTTTTATTGTTATCATGTGAGAACTTGTTGTTTTGGTTAGGGGGTTTTGAAGCTCGAAATCGCGTAGGCAATGAATAAAGCATAAATGGCAATTTTCATCATTCTTTAAAAAGCATATATTTTTTACCTGTTTTTACCAGTATTGCTTAATTATTATTATGTATGCTTCTTTGAAAGCAGATGCGTTTTTAAAAGATTGACCTGCTTTTACCAGTATTGCTTTATTATTACGTATGCTTCTTTGACAGCAGATGCGTTTTTAAAAGGTTGACGTAGAACTATAACATCACAGTTGTTATTTCATCTCGAAATCGGTCGAGCTCTAATATTTGTTTTCCAGCTAGAAACATTAAAAATGAAATTTTTAAAAAAATATCACTTTATATATATGAGGAATAGAGACCGATAGAGAAGTCTCGTGATTGTTTCAAACCGGTTTAAATGGGTTAATGACTGAAATTAATTAAGACAAATAATGACTAAAAATAATAATGTAATAATAATAATAATGTTCTCACATGATAACTTGAAATTTGCGATCGTAGATTTCATTTTAATTTTTGTTGATTCTCGATTTGAAAGAAAACGTTTCTTGATTTGTTGCAAATGATTGCTTTAAATATTTTTAATTGGTAACATTTATATTATGTGCAGAAGATAATGTGAATACTTAAGAGATAAATGGATCGTGTTCTCTGTCACCGTTTTGTTGATCGCGTATTCAGTTTTTAATCTTGAGTTCTTATTCTGTTTTAGTTTGGATTGCGTGCATTTCAAGAGCAAGGACGAGAATGTGTTCGGTTATGGTATTTTTTAGGATTGTGGGATATTGTCTTTTCACTTTCTTGTACAAAAAATACATATAGAAAATATTTATATTATCATAAAGAAATTTGATCTCGAGATATTAATGAATCGCCTAATTTTAGACCTTTCTGACTCCGAAAAACACATCTTTGGGATTTTAATACTGTGTCTATTCGTCTGCATGCAAATGAATACCATAATTCGAAAACAGAACAAGCTAGACGAATGAAATTTGAGACCTGGGTCCTTTTGGAATTATGTGTGACGAATGACTTCAATGCTTTATATCAAGTGATTTGAATCATTGAAGCATTCATAATACCATCAGGGAATATTTTCAAACTCACCTAGGCGGTTCATCAAATCTTTCTTTTTAACTCGCATTATGATTGCAAAAAACTAAAAATAATGATTTCGTTTTAATTGAAGACGTTAATTTGTTAAAAGTTAATTTCGGGTTATCAGCTTTTATGTAAAATTGGTAATATGAATTCTGAAATCAAATATGACTGCGAACTATAAATACACGACATTATTAGAATTTTTTTTTAATTGAAAAGATTTTTTAATAAACATAAAAGATGTTAATTCATCTAATTTCGAAAATAACCATCACAAAAGTTTATTTAGTCGTTTTCAAAAAAGTTAGAATACCAGTAACTCTTAAATAACAAACATTTGTATTATTCTAGCTAAAAATTATCAGGTATTGAAATATGTTTTATTCAATTTTCTTTTTTTTTATTTTCTTTCTTTCTTTTTTTTTTTGTTCAAAATATATTTTTTGGAAATTTTTTTCTATTTTCTCATAGTTGTACCTCTAATTTTTCCCTTGATCGTTTGTATTCAGTAATCATTTAAAATTAATATTGATACTAACAATTTTTTCTGATATTACCAATGATTAAACTTCATGTTTTCTCGTACATTTTTGAACCAATTTTTTTCCTTGCGTTTTTTACTTCGTTGTCTTTCAGTATGAGGAAGGAATAGCGCCTGATGGCAAAGTTCCGACTTTTCGGGTTCAAAGATCTCTCATGCATACTGGCTATTCCATCCCTCAGCTGCCATCTATCTCAGTGTCATTCTGATACAGATACAAAAGTATGGGATGGTCACGTTCATGGTCTAAGAATGCATTAAAATCTTTGAGATAAAGGCGATTCTACTGGCCTAGTGGGGAAGCGCGGAGAAATGTTTTTGTGTCTTCAACACTTGACCAATGCTCAAAATTACGAGGTCAGCTTCACACTAATTTCTCGTATAATTTGAAATGGAGCGTTTATTTAACTAAGATGAAATCTGTTCAGAATGAAGCCGATTATTAATTTTAATGGAAGAAAAAAAGTTAAAAGTTTGAAAAATGGTATTTAATACTACAATCATTTTTTGACAGAATGATTCATTTCTCTCTGTAAGTGGTTTAGTGGTTAAAGGCATATCAGAGATGATGAACATGAATCGTAAGAAGGTTAAGGGTTCGTTTCTCTGGCTCCGCTTTTAGCCAACATTATTCGAAATCTGATAGGTTGATATGTTAGAAGTGAGGTGCTCGCTGCTGTAGTGCTGGGTGCAGAAGATATTCCTCTTAACGAAACATAGAAGAAATTTAACACTCCTTTGAGTGTTCTTTCAGGGAAGCGGCTTATCTCTCTATATCAGACATTAGTATCAAGAGTTCCAAGGTAGCTTTGATCATAGAGGTAGCAAGGTCAAACGATGGAGGTTTAGATGTCTTGGGCGCAAGTTCTGGGGGGCACCATGGAGACAAAAAATGTGTGCGTTTGCATCTCTTTTTAAAATTACATACGATGAAAGAGCGAAAAATAAATACTATGCACAGGGGGTGCCATTTGCTAAGCTGCTGCTCACCATTGAAGGTGAAAAGGCGATATTTTGTCCCAGACGTTAGTGGCTTTGATAAATAAAAAAAAAAGATACCACAATTTTTTCTTGATCATGATTCCATGACTCGAGTGAAATAAGTACCACCTACTCTTAATTTTTGTCGACCCCGGGGGACATCTCGAAATAAGGATGAGATGCTTTCGGCATGGTGGTTGAATCTCGCCACCCTGGAGGGTGCACGAAAAGGTGGGGGTCTGGCTCCTCCCATCGATGACGGGGCGTACTTCCTTAGGGAAGGGTTGTACCGTGGCCGGTGATGGCCCTTAGGACTCAAACACAGTTCCCGCCAGTGTTGCTGTGGCGGCGGCCCGGTCATTCAGTATTTATTATCCGTGTGCCTTCGGGCGATTTGGAAAGTCAGTGATATGACTTCTCTTAATTTTCTGAAAAATTTATCAGTGGTTCTATTCTCTATAAAAAGTCGATGTCTATGAGATATGCTCTATCATAAAAATTATAATATCGCATATTTTCTTTTCGACTTCTTAACAAAATATGACCCTATTCACTTAAAAGCTCTTTCATTCTTACAAAGTCAGACACAGCGACCTGTTTTTCAAGTGTCATTTATTGTGTAACAATTAAAACTTTTCTCATTTTTCTTTCCAAAGGGGAAAGTCGGCAAATTTTTATTTCTATTTATCGTGAATAAAGTTAAGCAATTAATGTCATTAGCGATAAGTACTTAGTTTATTCCGAATAAACTTTTCCTTCCCCTAGGTAAAGAATTTATAAAAGCTGAAGTTGATTAAGCTCATGTTTCTACTCTTGATTTCAAGAAAAATTCAATCTCGAAAGTAAAAAAATATATATATATTGATAAAAATTATCTAATAAAAATACAGAAAAATCGTGAAATTAATTTTTTTTTTAATTTTTTTATTCAATTTTCAGAGTCCTTGTTTCTGTGTTTGGTGTTGTGTGAAATCAATTTTTTCTCTTCCTTTCGTTTGTCACTTTAAGTGTCTTAAAAATCTTAATATGTTCTTTCCATCAGAAAAATTTCGTTGAAATTCGAGACTATTTCTAAGTGAAAAAAAAAATGTTAAAGAAGCTGATCGTTTCAAAAGAGTTTATTACCGTCAAAACTTTTGAGAATGAATAAAAAAATTTAAATAATACAAACAAATGTTGCTTCTAATTAGTCGTTTGGGGGCAATTAAGTTTGTCATCGATTTATTTATTGTATGCTAACATTAACAAATTTTGCTAAAAGTTATTTAGTGGAAGTTAAGAAAAGCTTGTTAGAAGAAACTTCTTATTCAGTAAGATAATAAAAGAATTGTTAATATTTTAAATAAGAAGTGCTGTAAATACAATACAATAAAGCCAGGAAGCATTTTAAAATGAAATAATGATTGCATTTGTAGTCTTTAAGCTTTATAAATTGGGAAAAAAGTGCCTATTTTAAAATTAAGTATCCTATATTTGTTGTAAAGATACGAATCAATAATTCAGTCTCATCAGTAAATAAAAGCTGTATTATATTTAATTTAAAAAAAGGGAGATGCAGTGACTTAGAATTAAGATCATTAAGGTCTCGCTTCTCTTACCGGGGGGGGGGGGGCTCAGGTCTGAAACCCGATTCCATTAAAGAACCCCTGTCTATGCGGGCCTAGTGCGCATTCAATCGGATATACCCAAACGCCTTTCCGCTGGTGTGGCGGGAAAGTTTGAAGAGGAGCTAACACTCTGTCGTCCTGTAACAGGTGTCGTCCTCGCAATCGGGCCGGGACTGAAAAGTACGAAGTATGCCTAAAACAACCCTAATATTGCTTCTAAAAGGGACGTCAATATAACCAAACTTATCCAGAAACTGTTGATTTCGGTTTTTGCTTACTTTTTGACCTATATCTAAATTTTTCGAACGAAATTATTTAAATATTTAATTTAAATTTTATATGTTTAAATTTAAAACCATATACAGTGGATTTAATAATATGAATTGGTATTACACAGCAAGAACAACCAACATTACAGTTACTTCTAATACAGCTCGATAAAGTCCTACATTATGTGAAAGATATAAATTTAACTTTTTCAATTAATTTTTATTTTTTATTTTTATTGTTTTGAAATAAAATATATACATATATTTGTTGTTTATATATGAGTAGTGAAGCTAACAACTTTAAAAACAAAATACAAATAATATGCGCTGGTGCAATTTAGAGACATGCTTGATTTTACATAAATTTGTCCAATAGTGAATGCTATTAAATGCTAAACCATGATTAAAGTCAAGACAGTAGATTCCAGTATAAATGAATTCGTATAGCACAACAACAACAACAAAAAAAATAGCGGCGAATACTAATAGAGTGCGATAAATAGTCCATCTATTGTGTGAGATATATTTAACCTTTTTACCAGGTTCTTGATTTTTTTTTTTTTTTTTTAGAAATCAAATGTTTGAACTAGTTAGTTGCTTATATAAGAACAGTCTAAATGAAAGTTCTAAATAAATAACATTTCAATAGCGATATGCGCAGGTGCAATTTAGAGATGTTTGAACTTAATTAGTCCGAAAATGAAATGTCCCACATAAAGAATTTTCCTATTCCTCCTGAGGATATCCCTCACATTGTACGAGATTCCAATTTATTTGAATATTCTCCTAATTCTTTATATCATGACTATTTCCTTCTTTGTTACTTCAGGTAAGACGAATGGAAAAAAATATAAAGAAAAAAAAATGGAAAGAAGTATTTTTACTTTGAACAATTCAAGTACTTGAATTATGGAAGAATGCTTAAATTGTGTGGAGAAATGTCTGAGTGTTACAAGTAAATATTAATATTATTTTTTGCAATAAACGTTTTTCAATTCCATTTTTTTTTAAATTTTTTATCATTGCGGTTGCAAGGTCTTTTGGTATACATGGAATGACGTAGAAAAATGTAGGATGTCTGCAAAGTATTCTTGCGATTTCAAAAAATTATAATGCATTTGAAGAGATTTGTTAATCAAATTTGTTCTATACATTCAAACATCATCAAAGTTCGTAATTACATTGCATTTGTGCTTTAAACACTTAATTGAAGTAAAGGAAGCTGACGAATAAGTTGCCGCTTACAGATACTAGCGCGGTATATTGGATGAAGAAAGAGTGGGAGGACAAGAATACTGGGGGGGGGGGGAACGTCGATTACATAAGACATTCTTTTGCTTGTCTTACTGCAAATTCCTTTCGTGCTGTTGATAATTATCGCTGCCATTTTTAATGGGAATTATCAGATTTTGCGTAAAATCTTGTTATTGTAAGCCTGTTAAGCTCTTTTCTTGGCTTTGCAGCCAAATGAGCAACCAAGGCGAAGAGAATATCTACTTACGTTGTTGGAAAGAATTCCTGTATGTGTTTCGTACAATAAATCAAAAAGATGTATTAAATGTTGACAAGAGATGTATTAAATGTTGTCAAATAGTTCCAGTTACTATTTTCAACACTGTGTACATGTGAGCTTGAGAGGGCATGCTAATATAATTTCTACTCTTAGAAGCACTTGGGCGAAATGATAACCATAATGAAACATTTCTATTTATCAGGCTGGGAAGAATTCTTGCATTAGCCTCGTGCGTTCAGTGATGCCTAGGGAGATGTATTAAATGACTCACTAACACGCATACTTTAATTTACTCTATTAATAATTTTAGCAAATTTGCTGCTTCGCTTGCTTTTTAAGGGCAGAATGAACATTCTAAACAATTTCTCTACTGTTTTCGTGAGATTATATCGAATCATTCCTATGCTGTTAATAAATTCAGTAAAAATCATTTTTAACTGATAGATTTTATGGTAAGGAATAAATAAAAGAATAAGAGAGAATAAGATACAAAAAAATCAAATTATTCCATGCGCTTGAAATTATAACAACTTTTTTTTTTAAATAAAAAAAAATGTAGATATTTACAATATTTTTATGTTTAACATGCCATGATTACAATCTTTGCTTCAAATCTAGATTTTTCTTTGAAAATTTATAAAATTCAGTGGAATGTAATTGAACGTGACGTACAAAACAAAAATGGTATATTTAAATGAGTTTTTTTTTTCAGCAAAACTCTATTAATATGTGCTTATGCAACACAGGAAAGAGATTTTAAGGTAGTGGATGAAAATTTGATACGTCTCGAGTATTTTCAAATATAGTTAACCTTATAAAATTTCATTTTGAAAAAATGCTCAAAATATACCAAAAATATCTGTATAGCAATCCACAATATAATATTTATATTGAATAAACGTTTAAAGAAATGTTAAAAAAATTCTTTTTCCAAGCTATTTCATAATTAGTGAAACCTTTTGGATGCATCGTATAGGTTTCGTAAGTGTGCCTTTTCTTAGAGATCAACCGAGAATCAACTTTTTACTTTTCCAGTATCTTTCTGAAATTTAATTTTGATGTAAGTTGCAATTAGAATTTTGACATAAGTTGGCCTACATAATTGGCTTTGAAATTATGAAAAATCCTATCTAAGAAAACTTGCTTTTATTTACTTGTTCTGGTTGTCAAAATACCACTTATCGATGGTTTTATGGTTTTTACACTTTCCATTTATGAAAACGTCACATTCAGTTAGATGACGAGGACGAGTCTTGAACCTTCCTCCCTTCTTCAAAATTCCAGTCTCATCAATGTGACGGCGTCAGAACTATGATGTCACAGAAGCCCAGAAAAAAGAATACAAAAAAAAAATTTAAAGCATCCCTGAGCTAGATCAAAAGTAAATATTGTCTACGAAAGATAGGACATCTGAGGTTATTAAATTATGTTAACAATATTAAGCATATTTAATATGTTCCTTTGTTGTTTTATTATTTCTATATTGATATTCTTAAAGTTTCTACATATGTTAAACATTTTTCAGATATATATTTATTCAATTTCATTATACTTCATATAGTTTTACCATTTTTAATGCTACATTTCATAATAAAATATAAATACAAATAAAATATTTTATTGGCATTTCGGCTATTTTTAAATTTTTTTTCTTTACTTTTTTTGCTGTTTAAAGAAATGAAAATGTTTTTCTTTTAAATTTATAGTCAAGGTTTATCCATACACTTGATTTTTATTACCTATTAAAATCTCAGATTACGGAGCATTTCAAATTTTAAAACTAATACTTAACTGCATTAGTTTTAAAATATAGTTAAAATACAATTTTAAAATACAACCTTCACTTTCACAATATGTGAAAGTGAAGGCTGAAAACCTTCATACAAAAGCATATATGGCTGAATATATTCGCAATTCCAAGCTAACCTTTCTAATAATGAGAGAAAGCAGTGGTCAGGGGGAGAGAAAGTGGGGCGTAGCTTTTGTAAGGCTTTCTCTCATCTGAGTAGCATTTCCAATGCAAGACGTCTAGTGAAATAGGACAGCCTTTTCATAGGCTGACACGTGGCAATAACTATGACTTCTTTTATTGAATAATTATCCTTTCAAAATTCCTTCCAAAAATTGGATTTGAGAAGGCATCGATGAAATAAGAATAAAGATATCCTCTAAATCAGAAGATTTCAACTTACGGCACAAGTGGTGCATAACTTTATTTGGCGAAAGGGGCGCAGTTTTATTGAAATTATTCCGATACGTAAATATTTTTTTGTTTTTGGTGTTCGCTTTAATATGTAGGATACTATGCTGTATAATGTTTGTCGCAGAACGGGATCAGTTTTTAGCTATTTCAAAGAATTGATGAAAATCTCATAAGGGAAAACTGAAAGAAATCTCCTTAGGGAGCTAAAAAAAATTCTGCTTTAGGGTTTAGTCGATACGTTGAAAAGTCGATTTTTGGCGAAAATATCAAATATTTTTCTATTGAATACTCTTAATTTTTAAGTTTTTTTATGAAATTGTTTAAATTTCATTCTTCATAAAATTATATATATTCTTTATATTTGGGTAAGATAAGTTTTCAAGCTATTTTACATCTTTAAATGCTATTTTATCCAATTCTGAATTTTGGTAAACATTTTTTTTAAGAAATACTTCATAAATTAAAACTTAATGATTATTTTTTGTCCAAATTTGTCATAGCGATTTTTCAATATATATTGATGCGGTTTCTGAATGACAGAAGAAGCTGTATTTTCATTTAAAAAGATTTTACAGTTCTTTTAATGTTTCATAATGCAAAATGAATTGAAAATCTCGCGTTAGGTATCATAGGAACTTTAGTATTTAAAGAGTGGATAAAAATACAGAAAACTATTTCTTATTTCAGAAAGTAAATAATACACTGGTTTGCAAAACTAAAGCAGCAATGTAAATTTTAAGCAGATGGCCATGAAATTGCCGAAAAGGGGGTTTTGTGATCAGTACAATGAAGAAGCAATTCAATAGAAAGGTTATGCGTATGCAAATGTCAGGAACAAAATGTCATATGCGATGTAAGTGCACTCAAAATGCGTGCGGTCAATGCACGCAGTTCAAGACTACGAAGAAAGAAAGAATGGAGGCACAAATAAAGACATTCGTTGCAAGTGCGAGTTTCGTGAAATATGACTAGAAGATATCACCTGGACAAGTTCATACGTGAAGAATGATCGGAAAGCGGGAGGAGAGGCCTAGTTTGACCAGTGTAGCTGAAGAGTTCGGAATTAACAAAAGTGTCGTTTCGCCCTTGGAAAGCCTTCCAAACCACAGGTACAGCTGTGAGAAATGTTGGTGGTGGCCGCCCCAGGAAAACAACTGCAATGGACGACCGACATATCGTCCTGCAGGCGAAAAGAACCCGAAACCAGTCAGCAAGCGCCATTGCTCATTAACTGTATGCAGCAACGGGGCGACAGGTGTCGCGTTTTACTGTGTCCAGACGCCTTCACAAAGGTGGCCTATTCGTCCGCCGTCCTGAAATCGGCATCCCTTTGAAAGTTGACCATCGGCGGCACAGTTCAGACAGAGTGTTGTAAGGAGTACACAGACTGGACATCTCATCAATGGAGTCGTGTCCTCTTTACGGACGAGAGTCGTTTCAGTGCCGCAAGCGATTCTCAACGCTAGTTGATTTAGAGAGAGGTCGGGACATAGTTTCATCCCAGTAACAACACGGAAAGAGACCATTACGGTGGTCCTGGAGTTGTCGTCTGAGGAGGCATTATGCTGAATGGCCGGAATAAGCTCGACAGAGGTTCTGTAACCGATCGCTATTGTAAGGATATGATCCTTCCCAATATGCATCTGTTCCGAGGTGGTATTGGACCATACATCGGTTTTATGGATGACAATGCATAGCCACAAAGGACTACTGATGTTCAGCAGCTGCTGGAAAGTGCAGATATCACTCGAATGGATTGGCTAGCGTTCTCCCCTGACTTAAATCCTATAGAACATGTGTGGGATGCTTTGGGGAGACGCCTAGCGACACGTTACATCCTCCGGGGAACACCTAACAACTGAAGCAGATGCTGATTGAGGAATGGGCCCTCTTACCTCAAGAACTGAAGGGCAATCTGGTGCGATGGACAGTATGCAGAGACGGTGCGAAGCAACCATTGCAATAAGGGATAGGGCTATCCCATACTAATGAACATTTGCTTGTTGTTCTTCCTCTTGGATAGACAATCATGTGTAACGATACTATAAGTTTAGTCGAGCCTTTTTTTGTTTCATTCCATACTATATGCATCGTATTCAATTGTGCGTAACTATGCTTTCGTCATCGTCGAAATTACAAAATGCTGTCTCTCATTTCCGAATTTCATGTCTCTCAGATGATTTCTCATGGGGTTATGGCAAAACCACATTTATTCATGAATAGAAAATCATTTCCTATTATATGCTATTATCAACTATTTATTACAAAATATAGGGTCTATGATGGTAATTGGGAATGGTGACTACAGTATTTGCGGTGAAGCCAATGGAAAGCAAGTGCACTTTAGGAAGAGCATTAACATTTAGGAGGCAGACGGTAAACACTTTGCGACTTTTTTCCTGAAATTTTCTAATGTGTTACCTTTGTTATAACAGTATTTAAAAAAAGTGAAAATAATACTTTTCTAAGATTTAATGCTTATTTGCAAAGAAAGCTGTTATGTTATTCATTTCTTGTAACTGTAGGATATAATGATTACGAATAAGATTTAATTTCGCTCGTAGATTTTTTTTCTGGGAAATGGAGTAGTGTTCACAATTACCTCTTTAATTTTCATCGTGGGGTTCATATTTAGGAACACGCTTTTAAATCAATAAAAATCAATATTTTCGTAAATTTTAAGTAATTTATTATGTGATAGGAAATATTAAATCTAAAATGATATAAAATCAGATGGAAAGTTAAACATAACACATTCCATTTACAAAATTCCATCTTATTTCAAAATTATATTACTCTTACATCAAATTTATTTTGATTCTTATTATTTTGCTGTTCTTTAATTAAATGAATGTTACATTGATTTATTACCAACATTTACTGAATTTTATTTAACATTTTCTAATTTTTTGATGATTTTAATAATTTCTTCTAAATTATTTTTGTATAAAGTTTTCTTTAGTAAATTCTGAAGAAGTTTCAGCGTATATCAGCATCACATCATATATTTGTGCCTTATTTCAGCACTGTAAATTCGAAATCTTCTATTCCGAGAAACCTTACATGATATCGATTGCATCATTTTGAGCTATCCACGTGGATTATCGCCATATGTGAACTATGCATTAAACATTCCCAATTCTGTGACTTTCAATATCACTTGTTAAGTTATTTGATTAATGCCCTATTTTGAAGTTACAGAAGAGCAATCTTGAGATGTAACTGATAATTTTGAACTTTGGTCAAAATGACACTTTAGGAGGTCATTTGAACTTTAATGGATTTATTATTCGCCAGGTCGCTGAAGGATTTTCCATGGAACTGCATCTGGAATTAATGACCCTAGGTTCCTGAAATGGTGACTCGACTATGGGGACACCACAATGACCCTAAAGTATTAGAAATTTTAAAAAATTTAACTTCTCATAAATATGTATTTCTTGATTGTTATTCTTTTTTGCTTTCTCATATAAGAAGTATACAAAGGAAAAATATTATAATCGTCAAAAATTCGACGCTGAGATTTTGATGATTTTCCTCACGGGTCAACTCATTCTCCGAATTATGTTCGTCTGTGAATATAATAACGCCAATACGCTTTTAGCTAGGTGGATGAAACTTGGTTTGTGACTTTATATTGGTGTAAACTTGGTTAGTAATTCATAGGATTCTGTTCGACGAAATTTAGGAATTTTGTTTATCTATTCGAGTAAAAGTGAGGACGATAACTAAGAAATGTGAAGAGCTAGGTAAATGAAATTTGGTACACAGTTTCGTCATCAAAAATGTAAATTTCTAAATTTGACAGAGTTCACCGTCTATCAATCTGTACATTTGCATGCAGTGAAAACGCACTAATTGAAAAAAAGAAAGTGAATAGATAAGTGAAATTTCTTATGCGATTTGTATCGAAATTCCGTTTCAATCGATTAAAAAGAAGTTACCAAAATGCATTCTCGGTTCTCTTCTCTACAATACAAAGCGCAAAACATTCAAATACATCTCGATTTATGCGAGGGCCGAAAAAGGGGTGGGGTGATACTATGCTTATGTTATCACCCTCTTGTGTTTTCACGGTCTCTAAAGAGACCGTGAAAAGAGACCTATCACTGCTCTGATTGAGATAGATATTAACTTACAAAGCACTCTGAAATTTATTTAGTATCATCAGAACAAACTAAATAAGTTATTTTGTCATAACTATTCCAAATATCATTAATTTGTTTTCTAAACGTTATTCGTCCGACAGAACTTTTCTCTCTTTCGATCAGTTTAATATCGTAATTCCCAGCTACTGACCAAGAAATTTTACTTTAAATTCGCTCCAATACTACCAAGAATTTTGAAAATTATACATTTTTGCTTTCTCGTATACGAAATTTAGAGACAGTATTTTTGTCAAGAATCTCGAATTCGAAATTTAGACGGATCCCCAAAGAAAAATTTATTTTTGACATTATGTATGTCTGTGAACATAATAACTTAAAAAATGCTTGGAACTAGATGGATAAAATCTGGTATACAGACTTAAAACCAAAGTTTTAGATTTCGATCAAATTCTGAACGAAGCATATTCATAGAAGGTCTCTCTGTTTGGCTTCTCGAGTTCAAGCGAACTCGATAATTACAAAACGTAATTATATAAATAAAATTTAGAACACAGATTTAACATCTAAAATGTAGATTCTTATTAATTTTTAAACTAAAACCGCCCAATCATTGGCCTTTTTTTTGTCTGTGCTTCTGTACGTATGTAACTGCAAGAAGTCATAAACACAATGACTTAAATCAATGAAATTCGGTTTGTGTGTGACTATTACAATTATAGTTCCGTGTCAAATTTTGGTTTCAGTTGGTAGGAAAAAACCTTGCAAAATACGTTTTCGCATGATTAATTTAATTAAAATGATAAATTCACGGCAAAGATTTATATTTAGTAACTATTATTTGCCAATGTCCGATAAATTCTGGCTGTACCCAAAATCCACAATTTTATTCGGAGTTAAGAGGATAAGACCTTGTTTTGGAGAATATGCGAGAAAGTTTAAAGGAGACTGTTCCCGCAAGTTTCTATATAGCATTAATATTTAATCATATGTTTATGGTTTTTTCCCTTTTTGTTACTTGAATTAGATATTAACCGAATAATATAATAAATTTTATGAAAAACGCTTTGATCCTACACTTTTATTAGTGTGCTAAAAAGAAGAAATGTTTAAATAGTCAATTCTATAATCTTTAATTTATAATGTGTTATTGCATGTGTAAGATCTTGACTTAGACTTATAAGAGCATTTCTAGTAGTTCGGAAAATGCCGCAATGACCTGATAAGACTTCGGGTTCGGAATCAGATGGTTTCAGATTCTTAACCCGATTGATTCGAGTTAAATAGTCGGAACCAAATGTCTTCTCATTGGTCAGATGTGGAAACTTGGGGAGGGGCCTCCACGTCCTCATCATCTGACAGTGGTTCAAAATTACGAAACTGTCCCAAATAGCACTACAGTTTCTGCAATAGGAGTGTAAACTAGCTAAAAAGCTAGTAGTTAATATATTAGTTACTAAATTAAAAAGTAGACTCGGTATCGGTTCCAAAGTTAATAAATTATTCTTTGAAATGCGCCAAAGAAATCTTCAGCTTTTGTTTGTAATGCCTCTCTTTGCAATGGTGCAATTGTTCAGCAAAGTATTGATTCTTGAAAGTCGTGTGGTTGCATCAAAACATTTTAGTTGAAAGCATCTTTTTATAGTGACATTAAAACATTTTTATGTACTGACAGCAAAATATTAGTTGAAATAACTCTGCAAAAATATTCATTTAAACCTAAAACTGTGCAAAGTAAAAGGCATAATCTATGATTCCTTGTATATAAATGTTTTTCTCAAGTTATGAAAATTATTTTGACGTTATTAATGCTGCTTAACATGAATGATCTTCATTTTCTACATATAATTATATTTATAATATTATATTTATAGTAATTATATTTTATACGGAGGATGGGATTAATATGGAAATAGGGTGATGCTTTAATTTTTTTTGAGTAGCTTAGTTCAGATATATGTGACTGGAATTATAATATTTTGTTAAAAAAAATCAATACTTCTGGTTATTTAAAAAATATTTTTGATTTATTTTTGTTTTTTAAATCTTTAGATGATTAAGAATATATAGAGGAAACTCTTGTATTATGTAGTGGATACGTTCCACTAAGGAGGAAATCGCATTAAAGTATTATCGGATAGGAAATGCATTATCGGGCGAATTAATGCAAACACCACCTCCTAACGCATATTGAATATGTCACTAATTGTAATTGCATATATTACTAGCGAGATGTTTCTACTTTTAAACTATTATTTTCATTGTTCATATGGAAACATTTGCTTTTCTGATCGAAATCAGAATAAAACGAGAATTCAAGAATAAATTCTAAACTTATTCTATATTTAATCATAGGCTGTTTATATCGAATAATGAAAACTAGTTACAATTTTTTTCTTCGTTTCGTTTCATTCATATTATAGAACACACTATACGATAGCCCACGATATTTAAATTTCGCTTCGAATGTTACACATATTTCCAATAAGTTCTAGAAATTTCGCTTCGTTTTAAAAATAAGTATTCAAACTTGTAATATGTATTAGTCTATTTCCAGCTATTAGCAAAGACCTATTTTATTAAAATTGTTTTTTAACCCCTTAAAGGGCCATTTTTTTTTCCTAGTCATATTATGTTAAAATATTGTGAGGCTTGAAATTAAATAAGAAAAGGGATTCATTTAGCTTATTAGATAAATTTAATTTGATTAATTAATAATTAAGTAACAAATCAAAACACATCATTTTGTCTGAGATAAAGAACTGAAGCATCTAACTTTCTGAAAATTTGTCAGAACTTATGCCAACCTACATAATTTCTTACAAAGATTGATAAATTGGGTGGGAAGCATACTTCCCACGGCCCTAGAAAAGGTTAAAGCATTTTCATGTCGATTTTGGAAAGTCAATAATTTGTACCGCATCCTTATCTTCGCTAATAGATCTAAATCTATAACATCATATGACCAACTTAAGCGGAGTTAACGTCAGAGGGATGATTAAAATGATTTGTTGAATCTCGTAGGCGATCTGTGTGGGGGCTCTAATACGACATTTGAGGGACATATTAATTGAAACTGATAGGATTATTTCAGATATAAATAAGATGATTGCTTTAATTAAGGTGTAATCAGTGGGAAGACCATTACACGATGGAAATAGAGAGAGCTAATGGATTGCGGATAATCTCTTAACGCATCTTTTTTCGACCAAAAATTTTAAACTTTTTGACTGCTTTTTTTATTGAAAACATTGTTTGCAACTCTCCTTGGAAATATGTTTAGAAAATAAACGAAATTAGGGAAATAATGGGGAAGAGAGAATTTTATATAACATTTGATAAATGTGGATTATTTTCTTACTCGTATAGAGTTACTAACAATGAAATATTTGAAGCACTTTCTATTCAAATTTCTGACCACCTTTATTAGTGTATTTCAGTGCTATCTAGAAATTGCTTCTCTATTTAAAAAAAAAAAAAAGAAAGCGGAATAGCATCGATGAATTCGGTTATGAGATCGCGGGTTCAAGCTCTAGCCCTAATCGTATAAGTGAATCTACTAAGATTCCACATGAAAGCGTGAATTGAAACACGATATATAAAACAGCTTAAGCGTATGAAAAAACCATATTTACAGAAATCAACAACACATAAACAACAAATCGATATTAGACAACTGCAACAACATAAAGAGCTCAGACAGAACTCGCTGGAGATCAACACCCCAAAAGGGGAAATCAAGTACTAACTTCTTTCAAGTGCGCCTTCATTTATATACCTTCTACAACAAGGTACAGAATGTTCGAGAAGAAACTACGAGTCTCGGGTCTTTATAGGTCTTGCAAAATTCTCACATATTTGAGAACCTTCTTTTTTGTCTCCAACTTTGTCGTTAATGGTCACCAAGGCTAAGACTCCGCATCCATTAGAGCTATCTGTAAAACTGTATGACATTTACTATGACATTTAATGCGCAGGGAAGCAATAATACAGATACATAATATATGCTGAAATTTTGTAAATGAAGTTTACGGAATCATTTTTCAGAGAAAGCGCTGTGTGGTTGCAGATATTAAATAAGTATTTGCATTTAGATATCATTACTTAAATACTTTAATAATTACCAGTCCTTGCACTGTTTTAAAATAAGTAGTAAAATATGTCATTGTATCCTCAAAGAAGATGCTTATTTGTTTCCAGTTTTCTGCAATAATTTTATTAAAATAGTTTAAAGAAAAGATTCAATGATAATTTTTGTTGTCCAAAGGTTAATAAAATTTGACTGTTCATTTCAACGGGAATTTTGAATAGAGAATTAATCTAGAAAACACTTTTAATTCCTTGTAATCCTTGTAAATCAGAAGAAATTTTAAAAAATGGAAGAGAAAAAAAGTACTAAACAAATCGTAAAGACATTAAGTTTTAATTTAAAAAAAAAAACCAAAGCGACTTGGTTTTCTATCATATGTGAATGATATATGGAAGTGAGGAAGCAAATTAAGAAAAAAAAATGTAAAGTGCATAAAATGTAATATTTTTTTATGGATTATATACTGATATGATTTTAGAATCATAAAAATCCTTTTTATTTCTACTTATGCAAGTATTAACTGCTTTATTTTGATAATATCAAATTAAAATCTACGAATAATTCTATTACATTTTTCAGTACATTTCTTCTTTGTCACTTGACATTAAAAATATATTTATGTGGTTCAAATGTCCTCTATATTTCAAATTTCAAAAGTACAATAACACTTTTTATATTAATAATATAAGTAACATTTCTAAATTTTTTAAAACACCTTTATATAAACTTGGATATATTATAAATTTTCATTTTTAATCGACTTCCACCACTTCTCTAGATTGGCTGGCAGTTTTTTTCATTTTCAGGGCTGGCCTTTATCCTATTGGGCCAATTCTTGTCGATAAAGCTCCACACCCAAAGGGCGCCATGCTATATTCGATATTATTCAAATAAAAATCAATCAGCTATTTAGATTTAGAACATGACCCCTACAAAGTTTTTAATTTTATAAAATTCACGTGTAATCCAAAATTGTCTTTTCTTATGTTCAGCTAGGGTGTCAATATTCTAGGAAATTTTCCCCTGTTGCAATAAGATAAAAAAAAAAAACTTCTGGAAAAAGTGTGGAGTTGACATTCGACCGCCATCCCTGTTCCTGGGGGTGACCTTGCTTTGACTGGTTTGGGTATTTTCGTCTCTTCTCCATAAACAAGTTCGCTGAATTATTAAAGCTATCTACTCTTGCAAGACATTGGGCAATTGTTTTCATTAAGTTTTAAAAGACGGATATTTTCTGAATAGAGTAATAGATATAGTTAGGTTTTTAAGTAAAAACATAATTGTTTTCAAATCGTAAAAACATTGATTGCTTTTATTTTTAAAATGATTTAAAGGGAAATCATCACCATTAAATTTTCTTTGCATCGTCAGAATTAAAAAAAAAAACATTCATTAAATTAGCTGAAGAATAAATAATTACTGCAAAAAAAAGTAAATGAAAGTTTTAATTTTGAGGCTCGTAACAACCGCTTATTTTGCATATTATTTCTATTTTTCAATTCTAAGAAAACATTTATGAATTGCTTTAAAATTGTTTCTTCTTACGAAAGAGGGAAACATCATTATTTTAACTCCCCCATAATGAAATTGATAAAAATACACAAACAAGAAACTTCAAGTCGTGGATTAATTTTTTTTGGTAAAATTCATCCCGTTTATTAAATTTTATCATAATATATATTTCGGTAATAATTTTTTTTATCAGAACCTTATTAATTTGATATAAAACCATAAAGATGCTATTCATTTCACAACTAAGTAACAAATATTATTGAGTATGTATTAGTTTCTTTAATTGGGAGTATATTTTAACTATGCAATTACTAACATTTAATTCTGTTGAATGAATTCTAATTAAACGTTTCACATTTTAACTTTGTCTGTTTTACTTATTTCAATAAGTTCATTTCTTTCCTCTACAGCTTTACTATAAAAAGTTTCTTCTCATTTTGATTTTAACTTTATCAAGAACTTTGACTAACAGTTAATTACATTTCAGCCTTGAAACATCTTCATTCTTGAGATTCTGAATTTCTCTTATTAGCCTCTTAAAATGTGCATAATTGTTGCAAAACAATTACATGATTCAAAACATGACTGGACGCAAGAATTGTATGAACTATCATAATTTATGCCGGTACGTACAACAATACCTCCTAAAAATATGTAATTGTACCTCGAAAAAAAGTTTAAGAACTTTTTATTCTATTACTTTTATCTCTATTCAAAGCATTTCTTTTAAACATTAGATATTTAGAAAAAATGTTTGTAAAAAAGCAGTTGTAAACAAAAATTGTAGTGAAAACTGTACTTCTAAAATTTTTTCCTCTTTAACAATTCATTTCCTCTGTGCGCAGTGCTTGAACAATATATCTAGGAATGTCTTTTGAAAACGATCTTTCTTTTTTCTACTATGTCAGCAACAAAAATCTTCAATCAACAATTGTCTTACAAAAATCTTCACAACTTTGGCGACCAGTTTGTTTTCCCAGATTATTAACTTGAGGGGCTGCTAAATATTAAAGGGAAATGTATATATTTTTTAATTTCACCTTGTTATTTGATAAGACCCAAAAACATGAATTTAATTCAATAAGTCAAAAAAAATTACAATGCATCAAATTAAAAAGTGCATGTACTGCGAAATAAAAGCTGAAATTCTACTTCGAAATGAATGTCCAAAGAAGACAATTTTTTGGTCTTATTTTAACATTGACAAAAGCACGCACTGAATGTTTCAAGAATGAATTTGAATTCCATAACATTAAAAAATGTTACAAATTGCTTATTACAATAAAAAAATTATTAAAATAAAAAGAACATAGAGCAGAATGAAATGGATAGCAATTAAAAGATGATACAAAAACCAGTTTTGAAAGATATAATCAAAAATTTCCATAGATAAGTCATAGCGATTACCCATCTGAAAATGGTTAAGCCCATTTTCGCGCCCGATTAAACTTGAGCCCATTTCTTGAGTTCTTTTACACCTTTTTTCCCTCTGAGTGAATAGAGTTTTTGGTGAATCTTGTCCAGAGAATTTCTAATAATATTTTTTAGCTTCATTAATTTGTGAAACATTGAATTAAATGCAACTATAGTAAAGTTGAATGAAATAAGCTGAAATGTTCGCTTAATGATTTATTTACATTTGATTGTTGCCTTTTGACGGTATATAATAACAGCGATTTCTGTGCCACGAACGTCAACTTTTTATTTATATAGATCCAGAAACATGTAAAGCTTCTGAAACAACTGTAAAATCCCTTCTTTTCCTACCTTGAAAAGATTTATTAGGTGAAATTGCGTAATTATACGTAACCATCAAATTTCAACAACTATATATATATATAAAAAAAAAAGAATGGAAGTAGTCGTTTACAGTAATGATTTAAAATTTCACTTGGGCAAATATTTCAAATTGCTGTCCAGATTAGGAAAAAGGGAGGATTCTTTTTTTTCAATCCCGAAAAAGACGTGAAAAAGGATGTCGATATTTATATAGTGACTTCTGCATAATCTGCTTCGAAAAAAAAAAAAAAAAGAGTTAGTTGTATCATTCTAATTTCAAAGGTCTCGCCTAATTTGAAGTTGAATTCGAATTCATGTTTAGTGTAAAATCAAGAATAAAAATTGTAATTTTTTCTTTCGTTAAATGTACCGTACTTTAGGCGCTTAATTTTCTTGAGAGCATAATTAAACAATATATCTAATAAAGAAAAGCTTTAAAAATGTCTCACCTTTTGAAATTTAAAAAAAAATTATCATTGCATAATAAAGAAAGTTAATCAAAATTATTTTAAAATTATGAAAATGTTAATAATAAATATTACTTTATTTATTACTAGCCGCCTTTGGCGACCAGCCGGTTCGCCAATCTTAATGTTCGTTAAAATTTTAATAATTAAATATTTTATGCAATTCCTACTTTAATAGCTTCTTCATCAAATTATTTTAAAATTTAAAATTTTGATTGTCATATAATTCATTCACTCATAATATTGTAAAGGCCTTCAGTCATAACGTAATATGTATCTCTCTAATTTTCTGTTAGTTCCCGTAGAATGTAGGCTTTAAAGTGGAAAGAATTAACCTGCAATTAATATAATATTTTTTTACTGCAGCAAAGCATTTTTTTTAAAAATCTGATTACTGAAAATAGTCACTGAGCGTATAAACTTTATGGGCACTAAAGAATATCTTTCTTAATTTATGTAATACCTCAAGAATTTTTCAACAACCTTTTCTCAGATTCATCATGAGCAGATCGATTAATTAACAATGTTTAATTTAAAATGCATCAAACACTAAGAAAATAAAACGAATCGTTTGAAATAATCGGCCGAAAAATGTTAACCCTAGCCTCATTACTGTTGGGAAAAACAACAACAACAACAAAAAACAACTGAAGCCTTATTCATTTGGCGGTGGAGAAAATGGAAGATTTTTTGGCAGGAAAGTTAGTTTTTAATTAATAATTAAAATTCTAATTAAAAATTCAAAACAAGGGACCCCAGGTGCACATTCCCGACCTTCAAGGTATACATGTACCAAATTTGGTAGCTGTAGGTCAAACGGTCTGGCCTGTAGAACGCCAACACACACATACGCACACACATTGAGCTTTATATAAGTATAGATAATTCCATACTATTCATTATGAATTGATTATTAAAATCGTTAAATATGACGGAGATCTACAGCATTGTTTTCATTTGTGCTCTTTTCTTTTCGTACGTTAAAACCAGCGTTATACCTGTACGTTCGTATAACCTTGCATTGCTGAGCAGCGATAGTTCTTGTAATTTTCTTTATACTTTACTCAGAAATTATGTGTAATGATTAGACAAAGAATAGTATTCATTTTCATTCAGTTAAAAAAAAAAACTGAAATAGCTCGTAAATCCATTAAATTGATAATCTTTGCCTCGAAATTCATCTCGCAACCAACAAAATTTTCCAGAGCGGAATATTACACAACTGACAATAAATGATATTCGTCATGTGCTGTTTATTCCGCTTATAGATGCAAATAGATTAATAATAGAAGATTGACGATTTTTTTTAGTTGCCAAAAAATAAATAAGCGAGAAAGGGCTTTCCTAAAATTTCTCGCGTACTCTCTAATAATAGTGTTATCCCCTTCTTACTCCCCAAGATAAAAATTGTAGACCCCGGGCAATGCCATGAAGGTTAAGAGTGCATTTCCATTGTAGCGCACATTAGTATTTGTAGTGAAGAAAATCAAGTATGCATTTTGCAAATCTTTATCTCAAACAATTGGAACAAAAATTTGACAAGAAACTACAATTTCAGAAAACAAATCACATTATGCCAAGTTTCATTTAGATAAATCATTGTATTTTTAAGAGCGAGTACATGCGCGCGAATGTGCAGACTGACGGACAGTCAAAATTTGGACAGATTTGGTTTAAAATCTGATATGTATCTACATTTTAGATGCTGAACCTGTGTCTCAAATTTTATCTAGGCAGATTTTTACGTTTTGTACTTATAAGGTTCACTTAAACTCGAACAGCCAGAGAGACGGACAGACTTCCGGCAAATGGATTCCCTTCAAACTTCGATAGAAATCTAAACATTTTGCTTTGTCCTTATACGAAATTTCATTTGTCTAACTCGATGCATTTTTGGGTTATTGTGTGCACAGACGAATACGCATATTTTCAAAAATGTAGTTTTCGAACTTGGGGTGATATAAAACATGAAGATTGATCAAAATCTTGAGATAAAAATTTTTGAAGATTGCAATATTTTCTTTTCATATATGAGAAAGTAGCCAACGGAAAGTCTCTTCAAAACTTTATCGCATACTTTCTAATAAAAGTGAATTTGTGTTTTAAATTTGTTTTTTCCCACCCAATTGATACACAAATTTTGACACACAACTACAATCGCAGTCACAAAATCACATATCAAATTTGATATGTCTTAATCATTGAGTTTTGAGTTATCGCCTTTAACTTGTTTCTGAAAGGACAGACCGAAAGACGATCATCCCGTAATTGAATTTGGTTCAAAATTTGTTAGGCATCTAAAATATAAATGTGAAATCTTTGTACAGAATTTTATTCATCTGGATCTCTACGAACTGTAGTTATCTTATAAGACAGACTTCCTCTGAATAAATTTTGCTCAAAATTTGATAGGAATTTGCATATTGGGTGCAAAGACCATATACTAAATTTCATCCGTCTAGTTGAAAGCGTTTTTGAGATATCTTTGTCACAGACTGAACGAACAGTCAGACATTTTCCAAAAATGTGTCTTGCGAACTCAGGGAGGTTTAAAGCGTGGAAATTTGTTAAAATCTCAACTTGGAATTTCTTGATGATCAAAATACTTTCTGTATTTCGTATACAATAAAGCAAAAATGCGGGAATGAACTACCAATAGAACTAAATAAATGCAAATCACTGATTAGAAAATCACAGAAAAGAAGGTATGCAGCTTCATGAAACATGATTTAAAAATGTCACAATCTCCTTTTATATAAAAAAAGCTATATATGATATAATAGTTGTAGAAAAGGTAAAATGATTTATGCTATGTTTTGTTTAATATGGTAGGATATATAAAAAAAGTATTATGATGTTACATAAGATGTTACAAATATATGTTCTCGTTTGAGTGCTTTTAAAGTTCAAGCCAAATCGGAGTATAAAGAAACAAAATAGAAAATAGAAAGCAGTCTTTAGCAGCTTGTATTCTTTAAAAAAAAAAAAATTAAATTCTTCCACTGTGCATTCGAAACCTATAACTGAATGAAGAAGAAAACGCGACACTGAAACTTTCTTGCATACGAATCAATTAAAAGTCATTCTCAGAGTATCCAATAAGTCGAAAGCACATTTCAAATTAAAAATTCGTGTCAGTTATATATTTCTTTCCTTTTGAAGTTGCTTTTCCATCAATTGTGCCAAGAGGTAATTGAAGTCGAGAAATTGATTTATGTGTGAGAAAAAATCATTCACGCTTTTTTGTTCCGAGATGGGAGAAATGAGAAGATGCTCTCTTAATTTCCATTTGGTCTTTTGGAGACAAAAAAAGTGTCAATTTAAATAATATAAAAATGAGGATTTCTGCATTGCGTGATACCTGAATTATCTAAGATTGCGTATTATATAATAATACAAAAAAAATCTGAAGCGGAATCATCCAGCTATTAATATTTACCTAAATCAGATTCCTTTAGTTATAAATATTTTGCTTTAATTTTATTATGTATTTTAATAAGAAAATATGTTGATTTATGAATTAACATGACGATCCAAGTAACTTCTATAATTAGAAAATGAATGGTTCTTCACTCTTTTAAATGTCACTCCTTTATAAATAACTGTTTTCTAATCTTTACATTTTTTTAAAATTGAAATATAAAACTAAAACATCAGCAAAATTTATTCAATACTCTGTTTCTGTGCGGCGATAAATTGGAAGTTTCACATAAAATGAAAAGCGAATAAGCACTATTTTTCAACTTAGATTTTTTTCGCAGTTATTTAAGTACTATCAAGCAATTTTTAACAAAAACAATTAATCCTTTTCATTCTGGAAGAATTAATTGCTATTTCAGACGCTGTATTGGTCTTGCTATTCATTACGTGAGTAAATATTTTAATTTGCCATTATTCAAAGCAAATTTAAAGCTAATTTTTTTAACCTTGAATCACACGAACATAAGAAGCTAATTAGCGAATCTCCTTCTTAAAACGTTGGCAAATTCATGGGCAAATAACTTTTTAACTCAGACAATTGTTTTTAAGAGTTTTTTAATCTTAAATCATTTTCTAAATTCTCTTAATCAGATCGTTAATCAGTATTTCAAATTTTCATTTTGTTAGTTGATTAAGGATGTATAGCGCATAATTTAAGAATGGTTGCTGCAATCACTTCAAAATTTCGAGTGCATTTACACTCAAGGCTATATAATACCTTTTTCAAAACCTATTTTTTTTAAATATAATAATATTAAAACTAATTAATGACATTTTCATATTAAATTGATTACGATAAAAAGGCAGTTTAACAAACAACATTATTTCAAAATTTTATAAATGAGAAATGGTTGAATTTTTAAATTTTTTTTTTATAAAATATTGATTTTTTAATTTTTAGTAATTCCTAGTGATTTATTTATCTTAAAATAGAGGCAAAAGTTAGTAAGCAATTAGAAATCTAACTCTTTGTTAAAATCTAACTCTTTAAAGCTAAATCTGAAAAAAAACCCTCTAAAAATATTAATATTGACTTTTTTTTTTAAATGGTTAGAACCCTCAAACCTAAATACATACAAATTTTTTAGCATATATATTTAAAAGTATCTACGAAAAATTTCATTTCTATTTTAAACCGAAAAAAAAAAGACGCCTTTAGGAATAGGAAACACATCAACAAAATTAAGCTAGAGCAAAATGCATTTAAAGTTTATAAAGGCATGAAACAAAATTTATTGATATATGTGGAGCTCTAATTTTTGCTTTGAAGTATAGTTAGTTTGCTTTGTAAGTATAGTATATTTATTATGAGTATATTTATCAATATATAAAATAAGTATACTATACTTATTTTAGGTGCTAATTACTATATTATTATAGAAATTATAGTCATCATCAAAATATCCGAGCGCGAGATTTTGCCGAATCTCCACGTTTCAAGCCTCCCTGAGTTCGAATAACACATTTTTGGCATTATGTCTACAAGTCTATCTCTCCGTCTATCTGTGAATACGAAAACTTAAAAATGCATTGAGCTAGGAGGTTGAAATTTAGCAAATGGATTTAAAAAATAAATTTTTAGATTTCTATCAAATTTCAAATGCAATCCATTTAGAGGAAGTCTATCTGTTTATTGGAATCAGATGAACTCGATAACTACTAAAAGTATTGAGATAGGCGAATAAAATTCTGTTAAGTATGTAAAATGTTGATTCGCATCCAATTTTGGACCAAATCTGTCAATGGGTTGACCGTCTGTTAGCCTGTATTTTTGCATGCATGTAAATGAACTCATAAACGAAATGGGGTCGCGGTGGCCTAGTGGTAAGGTCTCGGCTTCGGAACCGGAGGATTTCAGGTTCGTGGCCCGATTCCACCGAAGAACCATCGTGCAAGGGGGTCTGTTGCACGTTAAATCCGTTATGACCAAACATCCTCCCGCTGGTGTGGTGTGGAGAGGGGGGTGCCAGCTCAGGTGTCGTCCTCGTCATCTGACCGCGGTTCAAAATTACGAGGTCCGTCCCAAAATAGCCCTAGTGTTGCTTCAAACGGGACGTTAATATAACCAAACCAAAGCAAACCATAAACGAAATGACTTAAACCAATAAAATTCGGTGTGGGATCTTGTGCCTTCAGCTATAAAGTTTTCGATCGGGGAAAAAGCCGTTTAAAATACATATTCGCACGACAGATGCAAAAAAAAAACAAAATAAAAAAAACGCTGACTTTATGCCAGTAATCTGCTTTTCATAACTGCTACTCGTCAGTAGCATGTCCATTTAAATTACATAAAAATGAAACCAACCAACCAGCCTTACCAAAGGTCCACATTTTATTCAGGGAGAGGGAGATATGACCTTTATAAGAGTGCTGGATAGTTTCCGGGAAACCATTCCTGTTTAAGAAGTAATACTACAATACACAACACTACTATTGGTAATATGATTGGATGCTTTTAATTCGAAATAGCATGTTTTTGTGTAATATCAATTTCATATCAATATCATTGATCAAGATAATGACATATTAGCTTAACCGAAATTTAATGTTTTCATAAAATTCTGTACACATACATTTTTGCAAATTAATGATTTTAATAACACATAATAAAATTAAAAATAACCAACTTATAACGTAATACTTTGTAATTTCTTCTCCTTTTTGATTCGGTGCATTTTAGCTGGATTTTTTGTTGCGAGACTTTATACTGCACTGATTTTATATCGACAATAAGTTCTATAATCAGTAAAATAAGTGTTTTGAAAGGAACTGATAAGGGATTTCTATTTTAGGTTTTTAATTAAGTTAAGTTCTATTTTAAGTTTATTTAGTTTTTTTAAAGCTCCACCATTATACTCTGAAATTGCACTCGGCAACAAGAATTTAGAAGTACTACAAGAGTTGTACATAAATTTGAAAATACACCTCTTTAATTTTCAGTATCCACAATAATACAGATTTGATGCAAAACTCCTAAATAAAAAAATTATGTGAAAACCAATACTGCTCTTGAAAAGGCCATCTTTATGAATATTAATTTGGTAGTAATGAGAACTGAAAAGAACGCGCACTTAAAAAAGAATATTTATTTCAAATTTCACAAATCATAAGCAATAATTTCATTTAATGAATTGATTTAATCTAAAATATCTTAATTCAATTAAATTTAAGAGCGGCAAAATGATTCAAAATAAAAAAGAAACTAATCATGCTCTTTCAGCTATCAAATTTTGAGACACGGCATTCACAAAATTTCAAAAATCTTTAATATTATTTGAATAGCAAACTTAAAATAAGGAAAAAATGCAAAAAATTAGATGTTTCTATTATTTTTAGTGTATTGTATCGCCTTAAATATATCTTTTGTATTTGTAAAAGGTTATTAACCTTTAGTAATGCATTTAAATGACAAGAACAAGAATTATTTCAGAATAAGGGTTTTACGAGCTTCAGATGACATAATATACATTATATGCAAACCTTAATCTTCTGTTAGAGATCATATCTCCATTAGTTAATTTCGCCAACTAAATCATTATTGATTGATTTATATAAATTATATTAGTAAATCAATGAATTATATCATACTGTCATAGCTGAGCATATGAATGGCAAATAGTTTTGGGTAACAAATGTATTTGAATCGAATGCGTTGCATATAAATAACGGTTAATATATATAAAACAAATGACAATGTTCCTCGAAATTTGGCTGGGTTATATTACTAGCAGAATGTTCCACTAAAATAGTAATGCCTTAAAACATTTTAATGCATTTACTTTCTTTTTTTACTCCCTCAGAAAACAGTGTAATTATACAAGCCCATTTCCGATTTGAGTCGAACGATAGAAATGGTTTAAAAATATCCCGACATTGAAGAGGTGACTTTCAAAAGGATGGTATTGTGTGAAATTAGGATTAAGAAACCCTTGTGGTTGATGCCTTTTCTTAGTCCCTGATAAATTAAAATATGTTATAGACTAATGTTTTCAAAATTGGTGAATACAGGTTTTTAAACGGTAATTATCCATCCAACTCTTCCTATGTATGTAATTAGTTTAATCATTCCCATGCTAGCTTAGAGTGTAAATGTGAAGAAAGGCCAGCTACAAGAGTTGTCCTCACCCGTGGACTGAGTCTAAAAATAGCTGATACCACTTGCATCTATAATATATATATATATAATTTCATCCTGCCTCCGTTCATAAAATTGTTTTATTCCAACTTAAAATGAAAGTTAAAAACACTTCTCAGTTACGCAGGTTTATCGTGATGCAATTACGGCAAATTTGTCTTAATGTTCTTCCTTGCCTTAATATTAAGTTCATCTTAAGATTTTATATTAAATTCTTCTGATTTCCAACAGTTTCATCTTCATAGAAATCAACTGCCATTTCAAAGAATAAATTCATAAGTGTCCATCAAATGGAAAAATGTTAAATATATTCTTCTAACATTTAATAATACATGCACGAAAACAAACATTTAAAAAATCTATCGATCGGAAACTGTCAAAGGTAAAAGTGCAAAAATAATTGGAAAAAATTAATAATCAACAAATATCTCCAAAGTTGCTGTTGTGCATAAAATGAGTAGTGAAATTAAAAAATACAGCGGTTTAATGATTTCAAAAATAAATTCTAATTTTTCAGAAATATTTGAACTCATATTCTTCGATACATTGATTTTCTGAAGTTTATGTATATGAAATCTATTGATTTATAATTTTTCTTTCATATAAAAATTTAAATGCCATTTTATTAAGAAAAAAAACTTTGTTAGTTTCAATTTGTGTTAAAAAATTTTAAATTTCAAAAAATTTCATGTTGAAAGATTGAGACTTATTTCATTGCATAGCGTTTTAATATTTTGAAATGGAATACAAGACACATTCTAAATTTTAAGAATTGCTATAATGTGTTGCTATATTAAAAAGAATTCAACTTATATCAATGCATCAAGTTTCCAAACTTGATACATAGTTTTAATTAATCAAAAATGAAGAGAAATTTCGATGGTTTTAGTGATAACTTCTGAAAATATTACCTTACACAAAAGTAGTTACAAAATATATCACCTTAAAAATACATTTTTTTGCATCAAGTAAAAATTTAAAAACTGATATTATTAATGATATATGTACTTGTGCGATTCCTTCCCCCAATTTTAATATACATTTTTTTTTTAATACGCGATTTTCTAAGCTTGATTTACGACAGTGATACCATTTGTTGAAATTTAAGTCAGACCTGTTTCCTCGCTTCACTAAACCTTTGAAATGTTTTTTTTTTTTTTTCCCTGTTAAAAAAAGTTATTGAATTCCACTAACTTTTTAAATAAAAAAAAATTTACTTTACGCTTAAACAATGAAAAAACAGAAAGTAGTTTTATATCTTATGAATAATATTTGAAAAATTAAATTATTATTGCTTTTCTTGATTACACAATAATTTATTTGATAATGAAAATTGTTGCCTGGGTGAAATGACTTGAAGTCACATGTTGTCTTCTATGTGGTTTATTGGTAATATCAACAGCAAAAGAAACGTGATTACGTTATAGTGCAGTAGGCCTGGAGAACTACACATAAAATTTCTCGGAAGAGAGCCGAGATCACACTCCCCTTAGTACACGTGTCAAGTTCGCTTCTACTGGGGGGAAAAAAAGAAGAAAAAAAAAAACAGCATCATCAGTGAGACCACGTGGTATTTACATGATTGGCAGTTAGCTCCGCCCAAGAAGACCACGTGGGTAACTGAATTCTTAAGAAGATTCTCTCTTTTTCATCTTAAACATACGGTAACTTTTAATTCAGGATTATATTTTTCGTGTTACATGTATTAAGAATATTTTAATAATTTCTAAAGTTATTGATAATTTAATTATGCATGCGCAGTATTTGACATAGAATAATTAATCAAGCAACTATCTGCATTGCATAATCTCATTAAACTCTAGAAGAGAGGAATTTCATAAAAATTGAAAACAATATTCATTTATTAAAGCTTAGTACTGAATATCTAGTTTTATTTTTTTAATAGGGTATATTAACTGATTGTCTCCAGTTAATTTCAAAGTAATATTTTGTATTTTTAAAGAAATCATTAATGCTCAGGTAAATTTGATTAAAAAATAATTTATCAATATTCTATTTTTTTTTATACTTTCAAAAATTTTGGTAGCGAGTATTGAATTATTTTCTTAAATTTAACTCGACGAAAACACATTTAGAGTATTTTCTCTATTTTCATTAGAAACAGAATATATTCATTTTATTTTCATTAAAAACAACGCTTCTCATAGGGTATTTTGAACAATTCGTTTACAAGCTTAACACTAATATTATGAGGAAAAAAATGTCAAGGTTCCTTTCTTGGTTATTTTGATATGAATTTAAAACGATATAAATTCAATCCAACCTCAAAAAGTATCAAAAATATCCAATGAATAGCTCTTTTCTCTGTCCACGCCTCTTCCATCACAGAAAAGGTTTTTCCCCTTGTATCTATCTATACGTGACTTTAATTCTTAGAGAATTTTATTACCTGTTCTAATTCAGCTTAGTTTATAGCAATTATAAGCAATCAGTTAGGAATTTTAAAACTCTAATCAGCTGTTTGATGAACAGAAATATGATCTTTCGAGTTCAACTAATATTAGATCCGATTTCACGTTGAGTCCAGTTTATCAAATATTACTCGCGTGATTCGCTTATATTATGGAGACATGTTTACCTTTGCTTTTATTAATCTAAAATGTATTTTCAAACATTTATAATTCGCTTGTCCTTGTCAGAAAAAATGCTTGCGTAAGAATCTTGAATAGTGGTTTGAATCAGAGAATGAATCTAGACAACGTAGTAAACAAAAATATTAAAATGAGAAAAAAATCTTCATTTTCGTTTTGAAGAAGTTTTATTTTAGTTCTGGAGAATAAAAATTAAAAATAACTACAAAAAAATTAGCAAGTTTGGGAAAACTGACAATATAAAGCAAAAATATTTTTTACATAATTCTGAAAAGAAAAATAACGATTTCCTCTTTCTGAGATCTTTGAGAGTCAAAGTTCCTTAGACTGTCTCAAAGAATAAGTGTGAATTAAAGAAATTATTAAATTAAATTAAATAATGTTGAAAATACTTAAGAAAAATTGATAAAATCTTGGCAAAACAGCCTAATTAAGTTGTGCATTATTCCAAACTAAAATGTGTTTTCATTCACCAGAAAAAATTAATTATGTCATGTATATACAATAAAGTCGCTTGCAATGACGAATTATATTATCTCACCTTAATATAATTTTGCTAAAATATTTTCGGACATTATATCATGCAAATCTTTTTTAAATTAAAATATTTTATAGAAATATGTTTTTATTATTAAATTATTTCTTCATGCTATTTATGTTTTTGCATTTGAAATAATTTTGACATAAGATTATTGAATATTCATTCCAGAATACGGCCATTAATCAACTGTTTTCAAAATTTTTAATATATTAAATGAGCTGTTCTATCTTCGAATCTTATGATGAAAAGGGCCAGCTAATATGTGAGGCTTGCGGAGGGGGAAAATTGCAATAATTTCATTTTGATCCCGTTCATAAATTTATTTCCTACCAACTTATATTCAAACTTAAAAACATTTTTAATTTTCAATTGCGCTGGTTTCCCATGCCTATCTAGATGTAATAAAGATAACTTTACTTGTCTTAAACTATCTTTTTAGCAATTCTTTAGTTTTTGTTCTAGCGTCTGTCCGATTACGGAACCCCTCCCTTTTGAACTGTTAAAAGCCGCAAACTTGATTTTTCGTCCTCTTCTTACTACATATTCTTTGCAGCGAAGTTGAGTTGCGATTTCCTAATAGTCAAAGCTCAGATTTACTGGCATTGAAAATTGCACTCAAATTTCCTCTTAATCAGATTTTAAATTAGCGAAGCTATGGCTATTTTGAAGACTGCAAATTCATTCAAGATTCTAAAATATAAAAATTATGTACCTAACATTATATCAATAAAATGTAACTTCTGACGAAGGTGCAAGCGATGAGTTCTTGAAATGAAAATTTCGTTTTGTTTCATGCTGATCAGAGGCAATAGGTTCAATGTTTAGTTACTTTTTAAATTTCCTTCGTTAAGCCATGACCAAGTTACAATTTACAGTGCAATGCAAGGCAAAAAGGAGGGAAAAAAGGTCGTTAGAATGTACTTTGAACTTATATATTTGCAAATGGGACTAGTCGAAATTTAGTTTCATTTTGGTTTAGATGCATGTAAAATCTGACAAATGGAAGAAATTCACACAGAATTATGACACGAATAACAACGATTGATAAAAGCGAAGCACTTTTCTTAAGAGCTTATAACGTTAATTCGACGAATTGCGTTCACTGACCAAATTCAAAACGCGATATTATGTAATTGCACTATTATACACGAAGCAAAGGTCTGGTGCAGGGTAATAAGCAACTTCATCCCCTGCCTTTCCTTTCCCCCCCCCCAACAGAATACTGTTCATACCCACCGAGCGGGTCGAGTAGTTATGAATCAATGCTGACCAATTATGTCATTCCTAATTTGTAACAGCGATAAGCTCTGATTTCTTAGGATGCAAGATAATGCCATCCCATACTTGGAGTCTTTTGGCAAACATTTCTTAACTAAAACTTGGAAGCAGAATTATTTTCAGCTGTTTTATATTACTGTATCACCCGATCTTGCTCTAAGTGAATTCTTACTATGGGAATACTTTTAATTAGAAATATACATATCAAATCCGGAAACTATGTTTAGTTTGAAAGATGACATCATATGTGAGATTCCTCTTTATATGGTACATGTTGCAGTATAAAGTATTATCGTGTATGAGAGCGAATCATCGAACATTTGTGAAACATAATAATGTTTGCTTTAATATTGCTCCCTTATCTTTTATTGGTTGATTTCGCTTTTCCGTTCGTTCTTTATCTAGTGTCCCTTTTTCTCGTTAAAAATTATGTTCTATATCCGTTTTAAGTTTTTTATCGTTGAGTTCCCATTTCCTTGAAAAAATAAAGTACATTTTGAGATTTTGTTACTGTAACTGAGAACTGGACAGTTGCTTTTCACTTCATTCTGGAATGCATAGCATATAAAAACCTGCTTTCTAAATTTTATTGCCGTCTTTTGAATAGTACGCTTGTTAAGGGGTCTTATATTTAAAAAAAAGTATTTTTATAATCACTATGTATATACAGGTATATAGGATTGATTTTTTCTTTGTTGAACCTGATAAGGTATCTGCGGAGCGTATTCAAAGCCCTAATGCCGAACACACAAAGACACTAGAAAGGTATTTAATCTTTTATGCATTCAGTACGGGACTTTTCTTGAACCAAAATTGACCTGACTTTCTTTGAGACGTGATATGAAGATTCAATATTAGACAGTCATATTTAGTATGAGGGGCATAGTAAAAGCCAAAAGTCCGGACAACTCAGAACCTTAAGATTAAAGTGTCAAAGACATAAGTGTTTATGTATTAGAATTTAATGAGAAAAAGAAGAAAAAACTTTTAAAATTGACAAAAGTCATATTTATTGCATACATACAAAGTTATAAAAACGAATTGAATTCGTATTGTTTCTAATTTCATAATGCAATTGTTTTCACTAAACTGCATTATCGACTGTTTTAATCCAATTCTTCTTTTTTTTCTCCACCACTTTTGAGGATAAGACAAAAAGTAAAGGGACTTCTGCAATTTCTCTTTCCAAGATTTGGTAATACTGCACTGAATTAGTGTAATCGGCAACACTTCTATGAAACGTGTCACTCTTATTCCCGTGTTAGTTGTTGGAATGTGGCATTCCGTTAAATATGTTCCATTGTCGTTAAATATGTTCCATTGTCGATATGTAAAGTTCCATTGTCGATTTGCACCCAGGAGGAAATGAGGGCAGTGATTCGCTTTTTGTTTGCTGACGGTGTTAAATCTGAGGCAATTTTTCGACACCAGAAGTTAAAAAATTTAAATGTCAAGCATCAACTGGTAAGATCATGCTAACTTTTTCGGGACATGAAAGGTGCAGTAGCTGTTCATTTCACTTAAGATGCGATACTGTAAACAGTGAGAAATATTGTAACATTTTGCGAACTAAAGTGAAACCTGCAATCAGATCTAAACGTAGTGGAAAATTGCGGAAAGGTGTCATCCTGCAGCAAGATAAAAGCTCTGTCACATTTTGCCCAACGGACAGCTGAAACAATAAATGAGTTGGGATTCGAAGTGCTCGAATACCTGCCATACTGTGCAGACCTGGCTCCAAGCGATTTTCATATATGTGGACCATTGGTGAAAGAGTTAAGAGGAAGAAGATTTGTAACCGATGAAGAAGTCATTGGTGCGGTGCAAAATTGGTTACAAATACAACAGTAAAATGTTTTTTCCGACGGAATTAAAAAGCTTTTGAAACGTTGGGAAAAGTGTGTTTAAGTCCAGGGTGGTTATGTAGAAAAATAATGTGTGTTTCACTTTCCTGTCATTAGAATATATTCACTTTTTCTCAAATGTCTTTTTACTTTATGACTCTCCCTCCCTTTTAGATTAAATTTTCTACAGCTTAATGTGATCAGTTCGAAGCTTGAAAGTTTTGATGACACTGATTGATAACAACCTAATGAGTAAGATTAACTATATTCTAATCACATTAAGAAAAAAACGCTCTTATCTCAGGCTTATCTATATTTAATTTCAAAAGTGATGAAAAAAATTCCTTAATTTTTGCTTATCTACATTTGTTCCTTAACTCTTCACTTGTTTTCATACTCTTATTATTTTGCCTAAATTGTTGAATGTTGCTGCACAACGGGTTTCAGATTATCAAATGCTTGACTCTTTTCGGCTCTCACTAGAGGGTTCTCTTCAGCAAATCCAGAATCATAAACGTTTATTGCTTCACCTTAATTATAAAAAATAAATTTTACTAAGAAAAGGCTATGAAATTTTTAACTGCGTCGCAGCATTGCGATGACTCGTTTTTGGTAAGCTTTCATATCTATTAAGATCATATATTCATATCTATTAACATTCAAAGCAATTCTTTAAAAAACATTTTTCCTTTTATTAATCAATCGCCTGTAACAGTGGTTTATGATTGTTCCACAGATTTCAAACCAAACCTGACAGTGTAGGAGCCCATTTTTTCATCCCGACAAAAGAATGTGAACTCCATCCAATAAGACGGGCTGAAGTGGTTGACTTTCTAGCATAATCTCTAATAAAGGTGAGTTTGTGTTTTAGACGCATTTTTTTACAAACGATTGAAATCATAATTTGACATAGAGCTACAATTGCAGTCACAAAACACATACTAAATTTGATATATTTAAGTCATTACCTTTCTGAATTATCTCGTTTACGTGTTTCTGAAAGAACAAACAGACAGATGTTCAACCCTTGTTGGATTTGGCACAAAATGTGATAAGCGTCGACAATATAGATGCGAAATCTGTGTACCGAATTTTGCCTGAACGGAATTTTCTTAAAAGTTGATAGAATTCTACAAATTTTGTGTAAAAACTGTATGGCAAATGTCATCAGTATAGTGGGCCACGGTGGCCTGGTGGTAAGGTCTCGGCTTCAGAACCGGAGGGTTTCAGGTTCGAGACCCGATTCCACCGAAGAACCGTCGTGTAAGGGGGTCTGTTGCACGTTAAATCCGTCAAGACCAAATGTCCTCCCACTGGTGTGGCGTGGTGTGGAGATGGGGGTGCCAGCTCAGGTGTCGTCCTCGTCATCTGACCGCGGTTCAAAATTACGAGTTCCGTCCCAAAATAGCCCTAGTGTTGCTTTAAAACGGGACGTTAATATATAACTAAACTAAACTAAACTTCATCAGTATAGTTCAAAGCCTTTTTGTGTTGTCTTTGACAAAGATATTTTTCAAAAATGTGTTTTTCTAACTCAGGGATTTCTAAAACGTGGAGATTTGTCAAAATCTTGAGTTCGAATTTTTTTGACGATGACAATATTTTCTCTATACTTCGTATACAAGAAAGTAAAAAAGTGACTCCCAGATATTTATTTATAAATGAAGCAAAAAATTCTGCGAACGTCAAACATTAACGTTTGTTGAAATTGAACGTTCAATAATTCTCTACTTTAAATTTGATAACACGGAACGATACAGTGATCACACTAAACGGATATTGTTTATGTACATTTGATTACGTCGGTTCAGGACTAGTGGGTTTTGATAATATAAAGCGAAAGATAATATTAACTGCGGTCACATTAAAAGGCATCCACTATATATTATTTTAATAGATTTAATTATCTATGGATTTAATACATACATTTTCACTTATTGCAATTTAGACTTCTCAGCAGTTTTTATTTATTTGGGAATTAGAATTAGGTTAAATATTCACTTTAACTAAATAACGCTTTATAATTTTAATTTAAATTAGAATAATGCACGTTTTAAATAAAAAGTATTTTTGATTGAATCTCGTGATTTTTTTTAATTCTATCTAATACTTTTTTAATACCTGAATACAAAAATCTGAATCATGATTTTCATTAGATGAAAAATACACTGTCTCAAATTTTTGTTCAAATACTCTTCATTTTCACTGGTTTTTTTTTTTGTGTATTAATATTTTGATCTAACTTTTCTTTATAACTAAATCTTGGTATTTTATAGCGATTGACTTTTTCAGCTTACCAAAAGTAAATGAGTTATAGAAGTCAAAGTTGTCTCTTTTAAATTAATGCAATTAATAAGATGGATAATCTGTTAGTTGTTTAAGGCAGCAAGTATTTAATACAACAGAAGTATTGGAAATCATAAATGTAACGAAATAATTTTTCTGACTAAAAACAGGAATGCATCCCATCCCCTTCCATCACTATCATTTGCTACGAATGAAGCGTCAGAAATGAGTCAATACGGATGAGGTCGTTTTATGAATAGTATGTATCTGAACATATTCCCAAACCATAGAGTTGTTGAGTCAGTCCTCAGTATTCCCCTTTCAAATAATCAAATAAGTACTCCCATAAATTTAAGAAAAGGCATGAATGTGCGAGATCTTCTTTCATAGATGTGTCTTTGGCCATTAAATTATTTGATCTTTTGCTTCTCCGTTTCCTTTTGACGATTTTAGAAAATCGAAAAAAAAAAAAAAATCTTTTAATTTAGGAGCTAATTGAGCTCGCTTGTTACAAAACTGGTACATCTCTTTCACGACAATAAAATGCAAAATAAATAAATAAAAGAGTGGTCATATACAAAGTAAGTCGTTTAACAACCTGTCACAAAGATAGTATATTGCATGAAAGCCGGTTGTCAGCTCTTCAGTCTTGTAAGGGGTTCCGAGAACTGATTGCCTGTTGTGCCCGAGACTTGCATTGAAGAAGCTGTATTTTTGTAACATAAAACTACTTGCTATGTTGTTCATTTTTTTAAAGGAAATTTGTTTGAGTAAATTTATCCCTTTCCCTCTATAACACATTATGTGAGCCAGTGTTAACATGTGACGTTTTTGACTATACCCTCTTGTTACCAAGTAAACTAGCCGCTTAATCAGTCCGCTATAGGTTGCCTGCTTCTGTTGAATACTGAATAAAATAATGGTGCTAATTCTAATGCTTTGAACAATATAGTTACCACATTCAGCTTTCAAATGCATTAATTAACATGATCTGAAGAAAATAAATCATCCCGTATAATGATAAAAAATTGTGGAATAAATGTCATTCTGAAAAAAAAGTAAGATAAAAGCTTGGATATTTTGCTACTTTTTTTGAATTTTTGCAGTGAAAAAAATTAAATATTATTTATTTAACATTGATTTTTCAAAATAATGCAATCAGCAATAATGATTCTATTTGAACATCCATACTTTTAAAAATTTCAGAAAAATTGGAGAAAAATAATTTTGTGGGGCCATATGACAATGAAATTATTGAAACTTCAAAAATTTTGAACAGATAATGTCTTTAAATTCAAATTTGAAAATATTTAAGATGAAACAAACGTACGCACGCACGCATGCACCCCCACCCCCCCACACACATACATACATATAAAGATACAAGTAATGTGATTCCTATAAATTATTCATATTAGTTACCTCGCTTACAAACCTAATACCGAAAAGATGAGCCCATAATAGACTTTTAAAACTCGTGTCGCCATCTTCATTCATTTCAGCGCATGAAGACAAGATTTTCTTGATTTAATCCAACAGGTGCAAATAAAGAGCTTGCGGCTTAATGAGGAGCTTCACTTTGATGAGTTTTTGTTTAGAATTTTGGCTCTTCAATGTAAAACGATTCAGATTAAATATGAATACTACGAATATTCAATGGCGGATTTCAATTGTACAGAATAGACAGCAGGCAAGTCGATTAAAAAAGAAAATGTTATTTGCCGAATAAATGAATTTGTAAAAAATAGAAATTCTATGAATTATAAAATATTAGTATAACATTAATACTTGTAGAGCATAATTAATCGGATTCTTATCTGTGTTTCTAAGCTTATTTAATTTTTACAATATTTATAAACATCGAACATCTACTTATTTAGTATTATGTGCAAACGTGGGTAAATTGTTAAAATTATAGCTTATAATGGATAAATAATATATATAATATTCCTAATATTACCAAAATAGAAGAATAGCATAAAATAAATTTTTAAAAGGTTAAGTTAAAAATGCGTTTAAATATGAAATTAAATTATCTAGTTTCCTAAATGAGGGGCCTCATGTTGTGAATCTGCCACTGTAAATACTTGAAAATTGAGTTAACAGGATTCAGGAGTTTTCCTAGTTATCTGACAACGATATAAAATACTCTGGTTCACATGAACTAATACTCTGGTTCACCCTCATATAGCTTAGATATGGTTAAATAGGATAACCTAATGAGATGAAGTATACATATCCAGTAGAAAAAGGTTTTATGCATTTAATATTTTTTAAACCTATATAGATGAAATTTCGCTTACTTTATGGTTATATGAATAATATATGATTTTACACTCGTAGAATAACAGACTGCATGAACTACTACTGTGGTGAATTACAAAATGAAGTTTGATATTCTAATTTTATTTTATCCCCTCCAAACTTTTGATACTTTTAATTCATTTCATAATTTAATTCATTGCTGACTAAGCAAATTTGACAGTGGCCATATTTTTCCTCATTCTTTAGCAAAAATCTTTTTAAGTTTTTGTATTTAATTAGCTTTTTTTCTTTTGTAAAGATGGGATTTTCTAATCACATTTTCGCTCAATTCTTAATCTGCTAGAATTTTGAAATTTTGTATACTTGTGTATTCTATAAGAATATAGATTTTGCTATTTACATAATTTAATTAACCTTTTATTTAGTATTTGTAGTATAATCTAGTAAAAAAATTTGAAATATATCGAATTCAAAATTCCTTAAAATATGATATTGAGTTCTAAAATAAAAGCTAAAATAATTATAAATAAAGGAAATAAAAAATAGTTCAGCTTTTAAAACTTGTCTAATAAAAGAGTGCTCCAAAAACATTCTTTATTAATTTTTTTGAGAAATTCTTATATAATGTTATTCTTCAATAAAAAAAAACCCAACATTTTTGCTCAAAACTTTATTTACATTTCAGTTCATAAAAATAAATGCTAATATAATGCCTTGTATGTGAGTGAATGAAAAGAATAAAAATATATTTCCTAACAAAAGCTACATTTTTTAAGCTACGGGAAACAACTAAGATGAGAAAGTGTGACAGCTTTAGCTGATAATTATTTCAGTACAAAAACCATTTCAGTTTTGTTTTACTCTGTATGACTTTCTCCAAGCTTCCATTAAAGCTACAGCAGAATGAAATCTGTAAAATATGACGAACGGTAAAACTATGCGAGTTATAACCGGCCAGGCAATGTCGCCATAGAATTCCTGTTGCAATCCGCTTCGAAGTTGTTTTTGAGTGGTGAAAGATTCAAGAATCCAAAGAACGATATTGATAAAAACCAGGAAAATAACCACTTCTCGGCCTGGCTTCTCATCGATATTCAGAGGACTTAGACGCTTTTTTGAAACTTGGTGAATAAAAAGGGATTGAAGAAAGGCTTGAACCACCATCAATGTTCCATCCAGAAACAACAAAAAGTTGGGCAGACGTCCCATTGAAACGCTCCCAGCTATCATGTTGCAAATACCATACACATAAACTGCCAGCATGCCGATTCTTTGAAGCAATTCTGATAGTCTTCTTTGTCTAGAAGTTTTACTCTTCATTTTTCGAATTTGAACGATCCCTAGGACGGTCGCCAAGGTAGATATACCAAATATTCCACACTCAAGGGCTCCGATCATGAAATGGACATTAAAATCTTTGTCTTGAGCTAGCACGAAAAACAAGATGATAGCAATAATTCCAGCAACAAGAATAAGTAAACCGAGAAACAATCCTCTTGTTGAGCCACCGCAATTCACTTCGTCGTGTTGATTCGGAGTTTTTCCATAAACGGAAACAGCTGCGAAACGTTGCATTTTTAAACGGTGAGAATGAAGGTTAGACCAGGTGATGTAGATAATTGCTGTTGCAACTAAGCAATATTGTACCAAAAAGGGATATAGGTAGGGCATCGCTTTTTCCCATATATCACCAATAGTAGAATTTTGCATGCACAGATGGAACTCCATCAGACCTTCAGTCTCAGCGTGGTGGTCATATGATTCCCAGATGCAATGGCGAGCCACGGCAACTAAAATAGATGAAATAATTTGTCATAAAAAGGGAACTGAAACTATGTTCGGAAGCAGATAATAAAGACCATTTTACACGTTTTTATTTAACACATTAATCGATATGTGAAGTAAATGTCGCAGTAAATATTCGTTCAAACCGTATGAAAACGCCTGCTTTACGCAAAATCTTTTTTCTATTGCAGATTAGCGGGATTCATTCTGGCCATATAAATGCTTAATAACCGGTAAATCGTACCGAACAAAATAAGCTCATTGGACTTTATATGTTCATGACACTTCTTTCTTTCTTTTTTAATTAATGGCTTATCGCTGTCTGCTAAGGTATTTGATAAAGAACCGCTGAATTCGGATTCATATTCTTCCATGAAAACCTCAACTAAATCATCTTCATTGAATGGCTTATCATCTATTAATTTCTAGAAACGATGCTTTTCAATTTTGTAACTACTCGTATTTTTTTAAACATATATATTAGTTTGTACATTGTGCAAAAAATTGTATTATGAGCATTTTCAAACTATATTATTTTCTTCTCTGTTGTACTGCTAACTGAATGCAACTACGAAAAAACAAGAACAAACACGTTCGAATTTTGAATCGCGTATGCTTCCCTCGATCTTCTCAATCGTTTAAATCTAGAAGACACACTTGTTTCACGTTCAAAAATCCTATTAATCAAATGATTATTGGCAAAAATAATTTTTTCAATACTTTTTATATCAATATTTTTATGATTTTGCATGTATAAAGAGTTATTTGTTTCCCGTGGCCCAGCAGACCCAAACAAATTTTGCAACTTGTGGTGATTATTATTTTAAATTAGCTTCAATTAATTAGCAAATCGATTTTTTACAAACTTCTTTATGTACTAAAGTTGTATATTCCCGACGATAATAAACTATTTTAAGATTTGTAGAATTGATTTATAAGTTAATAGATTTATTTTAATTAAATTTTGTTTCCATGTAAGAGTTCATCTGGTAGTAGATGCTATTACTAGATTCCCTAATATTTACAAAAGAATTATCAAATATTAAAATTTTAATTTGAATATTTTCATGCGCCAATTTTATTTCTGAATCTTCCTTTAATAAGGATTAAACAGCTAGAGTGAATATAATAATTTTTAATTGGCAATGTAAGTAAATCCCATGCATCAAATATTTTCCATCAAGAAAACGCTGTTTGAACAAGAGAAAAATCTTACTATGAACTCTGTGGTGAGGCTTATGTCTGGCATGATCTTGGTGTTTAGTATCCGAATCAAGACTGTGTTTCGAGACATTAAATTTCGCATCTATCCATGGAATGCTGGAATTATGCTTGTAGTGGATAGCATCCAGCCAATCTCTGGTGCTCTCCCATAACATTATTCGTATCCAAATGGCTAAATTTGTGGCAACTAAATGCATGAGAGCAAAATGGCGAAACCAGCGGAAAGAATTAACCATGTCCTGTAGAAATTAAAAAAAGAATATAACCAAAGGTTAATAATTTCAAATCATTCTTAAATATTAAGCAAAATATAAAGAATCTGTACATAAAGAAACCAATGGGAGTATTCTTTTTTCTGTCATCCTTTTTTGCTCCTCTGCATCCTATGAACTTAAAGAAGGTGCTGGGATAGTGCAGGGAGAGAGGCATCAAACCAATAGTGTATTCTGTGCTTCGTGATATAATGAAGAAAACTGAGTATGCATTTTGGACGCCTTGTTTTCACCGATTAGATCCGAACACAGATCCACAATTTGGGCCACAAAACCTTGTTTCATTTTTAAGTTATCGCTTTCACATGTACGCGAATATACAGAGCATGAAATTCGCGTATTTTTCCTCATTCGCATTCCTTTTGACTTATTTTGTCCAAAAATTAATATACATTTACAATTTGCATGATAAATCTGTACATCAAATTTCATCCATTTAGATATTTGCATTTTTGAGTTACTAAGTTCACATGCAAATGGACATAGGATCCCTTCTGCAGATCTCGCTCAAATTTTGATAGAAATTTGGTATTCAGACTACATATCAAATTTCATCGGTCTAGCTCAGTGTGCTTTCGAGTTATCTTGCTCCTTGACTGACAGACTAAAATCTAAAGTGTTTTTCGGATTCAGAGAAACATGAATATTCATAAAAAATCTCATTTCGATTTTTTTTTTTATACAATCACAGTACTTTCTTTTTGCATACTTCGTATGCAAGAAAGTAAACACTTGGAAGAACTTTGAGATAAGAATTATTTGTGAAATAATTGCGTTTATTATCAATTTTTTTAAAAAATATAATACAATGGACTAACATTGCATCCTTATATAACTTTACAGTTAATTTTTTAAAAATATTACTATTTTAATATTTTAATGAAGATCTGTAAGCATCATGAATTGACAGTAATGGTCGATATACTGAAATGAGTGAAAAACAAATTGTCATATCTAATATTTCTGACGAAAATTTTTTTTAAATATATTTGTGTCATTGTTTTGAATAATTACTACCAGCTATTTCAAGATTTTTGCAATTAATAATTATTAATTAATAGCAATATAATAATAAATAATTCAGAATGGGCTGTAAAATGCATTTCCAACATTAACGATGAAACCTTTTTATTGGACAATTGGATTTGCTTAAATGCAATTTTTATATAATTTAGCAAGTATCTTTATCTATGATTAATCAAAAATCTTCATAAGAAAATCCGCATGTGACAGAATGTTTACATAATCAATCTACAACATCAATCAACTCATAACTTGCTTCGTATAAAAGAATTCTTAAGCATTTGAGTTTTAATTCTTATACTTATTTTCATTTTTCATCTAAGTTATTTCTTCGTTTATCTTTATACACGTATTTTGTAAATTTATGTATGTTTATACTGCCACTCTTTTTTGTTGAAATTTCTCAATAAATATTCAAGATAGAATTTATACATTTTTCCTCCAAAGATTATACATGCTCTTCTTTAAGAATGGGTTATCTTCAATTGCATCCGAAGAACAGTACAGGCATAGTAATCTTTGAATTATTAAAATCAGTAAATATACGATACTCGTTGTTTATCAAATGTTTTTTCCCCAAAGCGTCGCTTAATGATGAGTATGTTAACCATTCTGAAAGGGTGGGAAAAAAAGACGTTTCTCAAGCTTCATTTTTATTATAAATCATCCTTTAGTGACATTTCCCTCAATACACGTTACTAAAGAACAAGTAGATTCACCATTCTTAAAGGGTTTTTAATAAAAGAGTTGACTTTTTCTATTAATCATACTTACTTTCGTATTCATGAAAAGGAAATGCATTTGAATGAAACTGAAAAGACAACGTAGGACTGGTTGCATCATATTCAAATCATCCATACATTTTTTGGGTCCCGTGAAAATGGCAGCAACTTCAAGTCCGCTGGATATTAAGGTGCCCAATCCGAACACTGAAAATATAATGCTATGACTGAGACATGGCATTGTGCAATTTGAATACATTTTAGGCTATTTGAATTGAAATATTAGCAAAAGAAAGTATTGAAGTTAACATTTGAAATCTACTAAAAGTAATTAAAAAAATGGGTTGGTTACCCATTTATTATTTGATAACCCCATAACCAGGTAATAAAAAATTAAAAATTAATATATGCTTTGTTGAGGATTCGAGATATGGGACCACAAAGTTACGCAGTTTATTAATTTAACCATTACATCGTATGTGATATTCAAAGTAACTCGCAACAATTATATGAACAGTTGTAGAGATTAGATATGTGATCACAAAGTTGCGTAAGTTCCTAATATAACCACAATAAGATATGCGATAATTAAGTGATTCAGATATCCGGAACAACTTATTAACAAAATCACTAATTCAATAAGCAACAAAAATTTTGCTTATTGCTGTGAGAAAGGATGGTTCACGGTCTAATGTTGGAGCTCCTGCATGAAGGACAACACATTGTATATTTCTCGAGCTATTAACTTATTTTATGAAATGTATCACTCCATCTTTAGAATCAATATGTAGTTTAAATTGTAAATTTTGCAACCAATTAATCCAGGTTTTGTAATGAAAAAATTTGATTTCATTTTCTTCCCTTCTGTGCTTACAACATATTTATCTTCTTTTGTTCGCCTGTTAATGATTTTAAAGTTTCCCAGGCTTCTGAATTATCTTGTATTTCCTAATTTTGACTAAAAGGGACTGGAATCAATTGACTATTATTTTTTTTTATTAAACATAAATTTTTAGGTATATATATATTTTTTTCTATTTTCACTGAAATCTGCGAATTTGATAAATACTATGCAACGTCAAATCTTTATTGTAACATTTGTTTCACATAATAAGTTTGAAAGATGATCAAATTTGCACTTTTTATTACATTATGTTTGAGAAAAGGCTTATTCTAGAAAGCATTAAAAACAAAAACAAGTGAACAGGTTCAAAAGAGAAGTTTGATTCTATAAATCCCTCTTCCTTCCTTCCCCCAAATATTCGTCAAGGATGGAGACAGATTCGTATTCTTGTAAAAAGAGACATAAATCCTAAAATTTAAATGTACTAACGAGAAAAAAATTATCATATATGAATATTGCTTTCAATTGCCTATCCAAGTAGTCCTATCGTAAATCATGTTCAGTTACCTATCCTAAATCATGCAGAGTAGAAGAAACTAGACCAGTTTTAATTTTTCTTATATTTCTCGAATATTTTGAAATTAGCTTAATGAAAAACTTCATTTTTAAGAATAAGACATGTATGCATGCTAAACTGGAATTTCACTTTAGCATACATAAATACATTTTATGAAACTACATAGGACCAAATTTCCCCAAAATTAGGGAGACTTGACCCAAGGGGCTTTGTTCTTTAAATAATTATTTAAAACAGCTTTTAAATCTCTCATATAAAACACTACCAAAAACTCTAGAAATATGTCGACAATCAAGGTGTTTGTTTCTGAAATTGACCAAGGACTGTTTAGATAGCCTTATTGCTGACAAACTACAAGAAAGTTGATTCCGGTCATACTGAATTTCAGCCAGCAACGAAGTGACAGTAAAATAACAGAAGGGTCTATATCAACTCTTGTTTTGCTAATCCTTTTTAGTAGAATCAAGGCTCCCTAACAACTTTTTCTATGTAATCTAAAAATTAAGCCACTTAGAATAAATATATTGCGTAGCATCATATGCATATAATTGATCAATACATAAAATTGAACAGGAAGCAAAGAATATTAATCAATTTTTTTCAGAAAAAGGCTACAATTTATGTTTTTGAACTATACATATATATAATAATTTCAGTTTGTCCATGTTCATAATATTAATTATTTTCTAACCATTAAAATTCATAATTCGTTTTAATATACATAATTGAATTGAGCGCATTTCTACTTTCCCATGCCTCTAAAAACTAATTTCTGTAACTTTAACTGTCCAAAGTGAAGTTGTAATATCATGTGAAAACCACGCACTTGAACCAAAATGACTAACTGTTCAGCTAAATTTTGAATAATAGCCATTCGAAGTTCCCGCACCCTCTTTTTTGCTGCTTTGTCCCTTGCCGCTTTCAAATTAATCTAGGTTTTCACAAAGAATTTTTTCAAAAGATGTTAAGAAATCGAGACTTTGACGTAATTGCCATGGGGGGAAAGATGTTATTTAAAGAATACGTTACCTGTTCCTTTTCAAGAAAATGCATGATGTAAAAATTGAAACAAACGAACTAATGAGTTTTGAGACTCTGCTTGCCTGTTAAGTAGCTGAATTTCCTATCCTTTATTTCGATTGAGAACATTGATTTACTATTTCAGCTGAAATTTTTTTCTTTAGTACTTCTTATTAAACCGAGAAGAAAATTTCTTCATCTGTATTGCCTTTTGCGTACTTCAGGTAATTGAAAAAAATTATATCAAAATATTTGAGTTTAGTTTAATTAAGTTACCTCAAGATTCTGTTCTGAAACAAAGTGAAAGTTATTTTCCATCGGCATTCGGAATTTTCAATTTCTTCATCACACATGTGTTGTATGTATAAGGCAGGGATTCTTACACTTTTTCAATCCTGACCATCAATTTTATAAGAAAACTTTATTACCAAAAAAAAACTCCTAATTAAGCAAATAATTTGTAATACTTATAAATACATCGTATTTATAAGTATTTCAACATACATGGTATTCTGAAATCTCGAGATAAACGTTAAGGATAGTTGAATCATGCATAACAATTTATGTTTACGAAATTGTATTCACAAACGCAAAAAATCGACCTTTACAAGGGGCTTTTTGTAAGTGAATTAAATAAAAGAAACGAATATACTAGATAAAATGAGCAATGCAGATTTCCTATAGTACAACAACGCAATTGCTGAAATAACGATCATTGCGTGCAGCATGAGAGAAACAAAGAAAAATAGAATGCAGTATGAATAGCAAAGATTTGATGTTCTTAAAATAAATGTTCAAATGACTTTCAGTTCAAAGCAATGTACACTCGCATGATCTTTATGCAATTTGTTGTCGTATTATAAAAAAAATCCGAGTTTTATTCTTTATGTGATACAACCTTTTTTTATTTAATTTATTAACAATAAACTCTCTGTAGTGGGCCTTCCCTTTTCGTTTAAGATTATCTACTGCAAATGATTGAATAGCAATAGAACATGAACCGATTTGATGATTGATTTTGTTTTTATATTCCTGAACAATATACAAGATTTTAAATCTAAACTGCCATTATTTTTGAATCAGCCTTTATTTTGTGAATAATTTCTAATGACTGAAATATTAATTTTTAAAATTTAATTTTGAGGTAAATGAAGTAAAATTTATTCTGGAAACTGCCACAGTCTAAATAATAATTGAAAACGCTCTTTCTAAAATAAACTTACCGACAGAGCCAATTCTTAAGTATATACTGATATCGGAGAAAAACAAGTTCTTCACGAACTTAGTGGAAAAAACTGCTCTGGCTCCATTATAACCACTTTCGGACCATCTGGGACATTTATTCATCAGCATATTCACATATGCTCCAAGAAAACAAATAATGCCTCCACCAACCAAATACGTAAAAAGATATCCCTGGAAAAGATAAAAACATTCAAGAATAATTAAGATTAAAAATTAATTTGTTTTGATTCATTACTAAACATAAATAGAATCTAAGATTTCAGTTTTTTTTTCCATCAAGAAAATATAAAAACATTATTACGAGTCTGTAATATCGTTTCCTCCGACGTCAATTTCATAATTGAAAAAAGACATTTACTGAAATTTTTAACACATGCTGAATGAATGATTCAATGATATTCGGCCTTGGCGACGAATTTAGAGATAAAAATGAAGGTTTTTGAAAAGGAAAGAATTATAATTCTATGTTTAATAGGAACCGAAATCTGAAGATTCTTGTAGAGAATTCCATCGGACGTCACGCCTAGTTGGAAGACCATATAAGGTGAGGCGCTCACACCAAGTAATATTTCTCTCTTAGGAGTTGTGTTCGTTGAGAGAGCTGCCCAGCGGTGCTCTCTGAGTGTTATTACTATCTTGTAATTAGTGCTTTGCGGTATGTTTCTGTCGTTAGTTTCAACAAGTGAAGTGCTTTGTGTGTTCCCCAACTGAATTTTCTCATCTGTGCTTCGTGTTTTGTAGTGGAATAAATTAATTATCCCACTACAATGGATTTCATTCACGGATACCTATCATCAGTTTCAGTAACAGTATGAACTAAGCGCCAAAGTAATATTGTTTCGAAAGAAAAGTTTTTATAATCAATCTTTGCAATCTTTTTCTTTTTCATTCAATTTCCAATATGCTTCAGAAATGAAGTTTTCATACACATGTACATTCTCGATGACAATACAATAGTTTACTGCCTTCATAATTTGAGAAGTTAATCAATTACTATAATTAAATTTAGGTTCTATACGTGTAGTATCACTTGGTAGTGAATTTGAGAAAACTTCTTTTACAGATTTCATAACGTTTATAATAATGGTTTATAAATTAAATACTCTAAATATCTTACTATTTAATTAATTAAAATATTTTACTTTTTAGTAAACTTATAAAAATGCATTTAAAATTTTTTTATTCACTGGCATTCTTATCAAGCTTTTAAAATGTTTAATTTATTATTTATTTTTCATTTCTGTTTCTTATGTTTCTTTTATTTTGCCCCCTTCTTTATTGATACCTTTGATTTCGCAGTTTATTCATTACTTTTGTCGATTTATTTAATGAATTTGCACAGCAAAAGCTTTCAATTATAGAATTTTATTATTAAATTAGTAATTTCAAAAGAAATCTTTAATGTTATTCACTCATTTATTTATTAGCTGAAAAGCAGCTTGTGATAAAAATAAAATTTTCCATTTTAGAAAAATTTATGAGAAAAAGTTAATGGCAGAGCAATAATAAAAAGTCGACATTAACAATAAACATAATTTAAAATGGTGTACATTTATGTTCTTATACCAATTTTATTGATAAGAATTAAAATTGTGGAGCTGAATACTTACATGGAAAAAGAAAACTGGTACTGGAGCGTGTAGTAGCTCGGTGAAAACTAATATTGCGGCGACAACTATGATTATTTGAGCATATAAACCGCTTAAGGCATGTAAAGTGGAATCCGTACTAGAACTATAAACAAATAGAATGAAATAAGTGAAAAACTGTTTATAAACCTACAGAAATTATTCATTATACTAATAAGACATTAACTAATAAAACATTATGATTTTTTTTTTTATTCACTGACATTTCAACAATTACTGACAAGTTTGTGCAAGTTTGCGAGTTCATTTTAACTGTAGTCGTTTGTTGACATTTTACTTATATTCCTGTGTGTATGTATGAAAATTGTTGACATTAACGGGTCAAATATTCTACTTTTATAATACAAATATAATCATTTTCGTTAATTTTCATCAGTAACTGAAATGGAAGTGAAGGCATGAATAGCATTTTTTTAAAGAAATGATAAAAAAAATCAATTATACAAATAAAAAGAGTGAATAAGCTGCTTTAACTTGGCATGATTTGTGTCTGGGGGGGGGATTCATTTTGGAGAGACTTTTGGTTCAAATCTAGCGCACTGAAATGCTTACACTACCGAACAGCCAACATTTGAAATATTTAAATAGAAAATAAAACTCTGATATTTCCAGAAAATAAAATTGAAAAATAGCTCTAGTACTAAAAGTAATGGCGTTTTGGATAGGGAGTGCCTTCCTATTGATTCAGATTTAGGCTGTCTGTTATAGATAAGTATCGTATCTAGATTCTACAATAGCCATTGCTGTGATGACAGAACATGATGACTTATTCACATCGAATACGTGGTTGCAATTTGTGCTTTCCGTTGCACGCTAAGAAACCACCTTTGCAAGCATATTATGGATTTTTTAATCTTTATTGTTTTTATTGGACGGATCTTGAACTATATATTATTAAATATTGTTTAGAATAGATTAAAACTTCAAATAATTGCACTTAACATTTTTACAATTATTTTTCTGCGTCCAATGCCCTTGTTGAACAGAGGTTGTAATGGAAGTTATGGATTACCACAATCTAAGTATTTGGTATCCCAAAGTAGGCATTTGGGTTTCAGTGTTCGGTCTTTGTTCCATGGTCTGACAAGAAAAGACATTTCACCTTTGAGCTACCAGTGATTATTAAATATTATTCCACACCCATCCGAAGGAGATTTATCCAGAGACATAAGGCGGTCCAAATTTCAGCCTCAGATCTTGATTGCACCACATAGCAGAAAAATTTCAGAAGTCTCTCATAAAGGAAAAATATATAATTTCAAGAATAAAAAAAAAGGAAGAAAGTTTGGAAAACGAATTTTGATGAACACACACAAAAAAAAAAAATAATAAAAAAATGAGAGATTAAAGCAGTCGCTGCGTACTAGATCTACCAAAACAAGAGATTCTACAGCTTCCGTAAGATTGGCAAATTTAAGTAATGACGATGACGTTACAACAAAGTAAACTAAATAGCGCAACGATGGAATATATATTTGGAAATTCTAAATTTTTGGAAGATGTTAGTAGGGAAAAGAGATTAAGATATTTTCATTGCAATATGAGGAATGCGCAAATTTGAAAATTTGCTTGCAAGTATATTCCATTTCTGCTAAATATGCATACAAGAAAAATCCCATCTTTATTTCTTATTATAAGGTTAATTGTATTTTTTCCCTTGATGTCTAATAAGTGTTATATGAAATTTCTTTTATAACCCCGATCAAAGAGTTTATAACAGTATCTCGTATTATTTTCATAAAACAAAGTGATATCCCATAATCACATCCTTTCTTCTATGTAATAAATTAGGTTTACTAGAAACTGAGATCTGCATATTATTAGCGTGGAATTGGAACAACCCAACATTTTCTGCTCATGTAATTTGCAAAATACGTTTCTGATTTTGATTTGTCATTTCAAACAGCAGTTTAAAATATTAAAGGAAAACCTTAAACAATGGGGGAAAATTTAAAAACTGACATGTGGAATAAATTAAATTATTCATTTTCAGGGCTTTGAAAGAAGTACTGGAACTTGCTGCTAAAAAGGAAGTAATAAATAAAAATTATTCTGTGAAATGCTAAATGATTTCAGGCTTCAGTCGTTTCCGGGTTTTTTTTCCTCCAAAAAGCTACATAATAAAGTTTATAATAATTTGTAAATATCTTATTTAAATTTAGCATGATTTTACAGCATCGCTTAATAACACAAATGGAATTATCAAATAATCACATTATAATCCTTTATTACCGCTGAAATGAATTTAAAACAATGAAAAGAGATTATTGTATGCTTTTTTTTCCAAGATGGTCGCATACTTTCAAAATAATAGGTGATTCTCATGATTCCATGTCTCAAGAATTTTAACCAATCATACTGTGAAAAACATATATTAATAAACTATTTATCAGTAGTTTCAAGATTTTGCAAGGATAACTGAAACTCATTGCTTTGTTCTCTCTCTCACTGACATACACACACTAAAAAAAATGCAATACTAAACGCATTTTCCCATAATATGACATTTTCCTTTTCGGAAACATATCTTTCTACAGATTACGTCACCTTATTTTTAAAACTAATGATAATTTTAATAAATCTGCAAAATAAGTTTGAAGGGTTATATAAATAAAGGATTTTGAAATAGTTCTTGAATTATTTTGAATTTGAATCAACACTTCATTCGTTCAATTCAACGCACTTCATTTCATGTCTATTCATTTTTTGGATAATTTTCATTTTTTCTATTTCATCCAGCTACAGAATTATGGAGGAATTTAAAATCTTAAGCTATTCAAACTAAAGCTGTCAATAAACAATAGCTGATACTGAGAGAGCCACACAAGATTTCTTAGAAATTCAGATGCAATAAAAATAATTCAAAGGGAGAGCACTTTAATTTCCATTTTGCAAATAAATAAAGTTCAATATGAGGGGTGCTAGTAGTTTACAGATGTCAAATTGTAGTTGATATTTTGCCAGAAATTTAACAGCAAATTTAATATAGCTAAATTTGATGAAAAGATGGTGTTTTAGATAATCAAAATCACGGTCTTTTTTATAAATACATCATTTTAGTTATGCCTGGGAAAAAAAACTGTCCAATTGCTCTATGTTTTGAAAAGTCAGGTAATGGTGTCTACACGCTAACTCGCAGTCAGTGTTTTCAAATTGCATTTAAAACTGACTGCCAAAGATATGCCTCTTTCAAATCTTGGTAGAAATTTAAAATTAAAAAAACAAATTCGAAACTATCCCCTATAATCAGTTTAGCAATTTCTTTAATGATATGTATATAAAATTAAGTTATGATACCTTTAGCTCGCACACCCTTAACTGATGTCTAAAAGCATGTCAAATTATATTTGTTTGAATAATTTTAGTAAATTTCTTTTACTAGAAAAGCGTTTTATATGCTTTGAAACGAAATGATTTCAAACGATATATAAGCTTCAGAACATGCAATAGAATTCACTTTATTTTTGATTTAAAATTGCGTTTCAGTAATGTAAATTCAATTTTTCAAAATGGTAATTGTTACCTGTCCATTGACATATCCTTGACGCTGTTATCGTCGCCATCATGGTTGTTTTCGTAAGTCACCCTCGGATCCAAATTAAAGATATTATTCTGGTCATTCCTCGTTTCATTACCAGGTGTCAACTCTGTCTCTTGAGTGGCCATCGTTGGTACAGTGTTTCAGAACTATAAAATAAAAGATGAATACTGAATGTTTTGCATTATGTCTATATTTTTGGAAAAAAAATTGTAAAATGTCGGGATTTTTTATTTTATAAAATTTGAGAAGTTCTATTTAAAGAAATGGAACGAAACAATTTTAAAAAATCTAATACTTAAAAATAACTTTTTAAAATTTTGAAACAAAGCCTTGAATGCAATTTTGACTTATTACACGCAGTTTTAACTGTAATTAACCGTTTAACTGTAGACTAGATAGAATATTACAAGCAAATTTTCAACTTTAAATAAAAATTTGCGTTTAAATCTAGAATAAACTGAAAAATAAACCATGTATTTACCAAGCAAATGATTTAAACGTTTTTTTAAGACTTGGATATTTCAATCTTTGACAGATTTATTAACAAACTAGGCTTTTAAAAACTGGTGATTCTAGTTTTGAAACTGATGATAAATAAAATCTTTTAGTAATGAATAAAATGAAAAATAAAAGCGATTTCATTAAAAACAGAATATAAAAAAATTCTACATTTCAGTCCTTTTTTAATATTTTAATTATTTTCTACTTTTCAGTCTTTTAATTTAATATACGTTATTAAAAATGTTATGAAATTTTGAAATAATTTATTTCACAACTTAACAACATGATGATGTAACTAGTATTGTATTAAAATTTAATAAATCGATTAACTGATAAAAATTACGGAATTAAAGAATATATTGTCACCAAAAATACATGTGTGTGCAAAATTTCAGAATGCTATCATATCAAAAAATAGTGTTAATTAATAATTCAAATTAAATAAGTGTTTAAAAAACTAAATAAATAGAAATGAAAAAATAATTTTATTTTAAAACAATTTAAAATAAATCCAGAACCGAATAATTCCGTAAATAATTAATTTCTTCTCGCGATTAAAAATGCATTAATTCTGGAAAAACCCTTAAAATGTTTGTGTAAATGCGTTTAAAGCTGCATCTTTTAATCATTGTTTATTTTAGAAATGTCTAGACGTTCATAATAAACTTTCTAAAGTTTAAAGTTCACTACAAATGACTTATTACGATTGGATTCAAGCATTTAAGCTTGCTCTTAATTGACAAATAATCTCTTTTTCGAATTTAAAAGTTCTTTAATTTTTTTTAATTGGTACAACTCAGCCATCGGTGCAACTGAAAAAACTAATTGTGTCGTCACTATCCGTTAATTGGCTCGATAATTTGAAGTAGCCACCGAAATGTGTTTTTGTACTTTTTCATTTTTTTAATGCCTCGTAAAGAAATTAAAAAAAAAGGGAGGGAATTAACTCAGAATTCAATCGCTGGTCTCTCCATAGATTTGGAGTGTGTTTTCACGATCGATGCGTTTGTAGAAAAAAGTGTGTACTGTATTACTAATTGCTAATCTCTAGAACCACTAAATTACTAATTGCATTCTGATAAATGCAATTAGCCGGAATCTGTCAACCTATTGGGAAATATAAAAATAATTGAAATATCTCTAATGAGGATATCTGTCATCATGACTATATTAAAAAATAAGACATAATACATCAATGCAAACGAAGTCTATCTGTACTCAAGGTCATAAACTCTCTAAGAATTTATTAGAATTGCATTCTTCTGGACATTTTACTTCTTTTAAATTAATTCATATTACATTAAGATGACATCATTGTATGAGCATATAATCATAAACTTTTCCAGATAGGTTTTATCTTGTTGTGTAAATGGTAAATTTTAATATTCCTAAATTCTGGAAGGGCAAATCACTTCGAATGATCTCAGGAATTAATTGATTATTCTTGAAAAAATAATATTTTAGGATCAGTTTTCACCCAGAGAATAAGTAATAATCTTTAACTCTCGAATTTGTGTAAGGCAAATTACTTCTGATGAGTTCATGAATAGGTTGATGTTATTCAATTAGAAATATCTTATTTGAGATAAATGTATAACTTCCCTTAAGAATTAACCTTGAATAATTCCCACATACTCCCATGCTTCACTTAATTCGTACTTCTCAAGCTTATTTACCCTCATGTCCCTAAAATTAAGAATAAAGTCATCTAAATAATTCCCTGTTGCAATCGTATGTTGCATATAAAAAAAAAGGCCACGAGCTGCACAAAGGATGACGAGCATTGCTGAGCTGTCGCACCGTTCCTCCTAATAAAGACAAATTCCATTTAATTTCAGAATCGCAATTACCAAATGTTCTGCCCTGTGGAAATGTTGCAGGGAAATGATGAAAATAGAGATTTGATCATATCCCTAAGATAGATGGACAATTCACGGAAGATGTTAAAATAACAATTCTGTAGGGTGATTTCCCCAAAGAAAGTAAGTGATTTGATCAAATCCCTCAACGGTTTTAATGGAAAGATGAAAAAACAAGTCAGGACTCGGCCAGCTCTATGTTTTGCACCGAATTTGTAAAAATCCGGTTCACGCAATATGTGGGAGTACAGTAGAAGAAGATGGACATGGATAAAAAATTTTATGTTATTTATGCCAAAAAGAAGAGAGCATTACAGATTAAGAGAATATGGAAAATGCTGCAAAACACTTGTAAAGTTTATCTGAAAAAATGAAATAAGCTTCTTTGAAGAAATAATTTAAAGACGTGTCTGTGGATTCCACTGTTTTGGTTGATGCACTTAAGGTAGATAGAGACCCATGAAACAAAAATAACATAGTGGGGATCATATTAAATATAAAAAGTGATTTGAATTAAATTGGTTACCTCAGTTGGAATTATAAACGCTCTTCAAAAAACTACTGCAATATTTACCGAAACAGTTCCACGGACTAACCTAAGTCTGGGTGTAATTGCAGTAAAATTATCCCTTATTTGGAGGTCAAGGATTTAGGAAGTGTTTCTGTGAACAATTTTAAATACAGTGTGAAACAAAAGGACGTGCCTGTCAAAAAAGTAACATACTTTGTAACTCAAGATGCCACAAATCAACGTTTTTTTAAAAAAATGAATGAACATCATTATTTATCAATTACATCCACCAAAAAACTTTAAAATTTCTATGAAAATATCCTTTTTGTTTTCAAACATGTCAGCTTAAGTGCCAATTTATTTTGTTAATTAGTTTCGAATAAATAATTTGGGTTTCAATGACTATTGTTGCATTAACTACTCTACATTTAAAAATGCATGGTTTACTAAATAAATACTTTTAATATCTGAGCAATATTATTTCATCTTTTCACTGAAACAGTTCAGATATTTGATCAAATCATTTACTTTCTCTAGGGAAATCACCCCGCAGAGTTGATATTTTAACATCATCCGTGAACTGATCATGCACCTTAGTGATTTGATCAAATCTCCATTCTTATCATCTCCCTGCGACAGAAATATCCAATAAAATTTAGACAACGATTACAACGTCATTAGGACAAATTGTTCTATTATTGTTCTATTTAAGTAGAATTTATTTCCATAAGAATAAAGTAATACAGATAATTCCCTGTCGCAATCATATGCTGCGTATAAAAAATGATCACGAGCTGCACAAGGGATGACGAGCATTGTTAAGCCATCGTGCCGCTCCTTCAAATAAAGGCTATGTTTCATTTAATTTCCGAATCGCAATTGTCCTGATTTCCTGCCCAACGGAAAGATCCAGTGAAAACTTAAACAATGATTGTAACAGCATTAGGACAAAATGCCCTGTTCGTGCTACGTTCAGTATCTTATGGTTTATGCCAATAGAAAATATCTTGACTCTCAGCTTTGAAAACAACAACTTCTTATTTCTTTTCATGTCTTCTTGATATTTATTTTCTTCAGTTTTCATGTATGTTTTTATTATCTAAAACTAGCTTCGGCTTTTGAAGCCTCTTTAGAAATATGAAAATTTTTTATGTAAACTTTTATTTAACTTCATATTTGTAAAAAAATCATTTTTAATCAATATTTCCCCTCATATTGTAGAATTTTTACATTTCGTATACTTGTGTATTCTACGTGAGAATATAGTATCTTAAAATTTTCAGAATTTTATTTTCATTTGATAGAGAATTCAATTAAATTTTATTTCCATACAGATTATATTACTTTAACTGGATAGTTGATTCAGAATTCCATTATACATTTAATATTGAATTATAAATTAAAGAATAAAAATATGAAATATTTTGTAAGCAAAATCTTTCTTTAAATGCATTAATGAAAAGCGAATTTTTTAAAACCTTTTTTTTTTAAATTTCTGGTCACGAATGTTTTTCTATTTTTACTGAAATTCAGAAATTGAATTAAAATTTTTTTTTTAATATTCTATAGCGAAAGGAATGCATTCATCTTCCTTTCTCTCATTAAATTTCCAAAATTTCATGTAAAATAATAAAAAGCTAAGCAGCTCTTGGGATTTTTCTGGTACCTTTCAACTTATAACCAGTTAAGAATATTATTTATCTCTATCAATTATCTGTTATAATAATATTTTTAATGGTACTGTTTTCCAGAAATCCAAATTTCATGGGAAAAAATATTTAAAACATAAGTTAAAGACTTACAGCCGGTATTATTTTATTGCTCTCATAACTTAAAGCTTTTTTTCAGTAATTATAACCAGGATAAAAGAATAAAAGGGAAAAAATGGAAGGATTAAGCACAGAAGAATTAATTAAACGTTAGCTTATTAATAAATTATTAATAAAAACATTTTAAAAATTCATATTGTTTTTGTTTCAAAATAATAAACATTATTTGAATAGATTTATTCAAAGATTGACTGAGTTCGTTGTTAGGATATTTCAATTCCTCCTTTAATTAAATGTTATGAAATTATATTCTTTCAAAATAAACAAAATCCAAAATTTGAACTGAATTACTGTACTTCATCATAACGGCAACATACAAAAGTATCTCAGAACTGCGACTCCCATTTAATTTTCAATAATGGTTTGTAAATTAGTGAACTATAGCCAACAATTAGTCAATAGCAAACATAATTTATTCATAAAGACTCCCCACGTGATATCAGCTACTCGGTCAAGAGATAGTGGCGTCATAATTAATTTTCTCTTGAAGTTCCTAAGGTGGCTCTTTGCCTGTTTCCTTTTCTTTTTTTTTTAATATTCTATTAAACTTGACTTGTTTATTAAGAAGGAACTTTGTTATCGAATTTTTATTCATTTCTTTATGTGCTAGAGTTTTGAAATTCTGCCAATTGGTGTGTTCCCAATGACAATGCAGTATGTGAATGTCTTCAGAACTGAATTAGTTGTTAATCGATTCATTTTACTTAAAGCTTGATTTAAAGTAGAAATGTCATTTGGTGTTGAATTTAAGAAAAAAAATTAAATACAATTCTTTATAATATTGATAATAATGAATTATAAAATATATTAAAATTAAAAAGTAATAAAAAATGTCTTATTAATATTCTAAATAGAAGAAAAAATATTTTTATCAAAAATGTAGACATCAAAACAAAATCACAAAAATGTGATATGCTGGAAAAAAGTTATAAGGAAAATATTAATTCTTCTGTTATTCCTCAGAATTAATTTCTTATGAATATCATCACAAACATTCTTTAAAAATTAAAAGTATTAAAAATTATTAAGATTCCAATTTACTGAGATTATTTTTATAATACCTCACGCTTTTAAGATTGATGCTTTTTTTAAGAATACGCTTTGATAATATATAGTATTACAACATTCAATATATTATAAAATTGTGCTTTCAAAATGATTTTTCCTCTTTTAATATAGAAAAAAAAATTGTCTTTTTATTGCGACAACAGAGTTGCTCTCCATGAATTTATTATGTCTGCGCGTATTTTTCTCCTGGTTAACAAGCGTTTAATATTTGCATTAAATTTTGCAATTCTATATAGTTCAGAAGTAAACAAAAAAGGCCCAAATAATTATCGTTAAAATCAAAACTACAGTAAAAATGCTTTGGAGTTTTTCAAATTCGTTCGCAAATAACCATAAGAACAGTTTATAAAATTCAGAAAACTGATGATAGAGTGTGGATTTTAAAACAACGGAACAAAAGACCAACAGTATCTAGCCTTCAATGTACGTGATAGTTAATCAGGAAGTTTTCCTAACGGCATACCACGCGGAAGATGTCAAAAGAAAGAGCAGAAAAATAAAAACTTCTGGAAATTGAATCAACCTTCAAATGGCACGCCTACGCGGAAATAAATGACAGTTAAACTCATCTACTTAATTCGGAATTGACTCTACTGTCTCAATGAAAAAGAAAATAATCCTTTTTTTTTCAGTTTTTCATTCTTAGTTGTAATAGTTCAAGATTTTTTTTATTCCCAAGATATTGCCATGAAAAGAACATTACGAGAATACTTGAAGTTTATCCGTTTTGTGAAACTACATTTCAAATTACGTAGATATCTGTTACATTTCATTTTAACGATAAAATACAAAGTCGAAATCTTGTGATTTTAGTAACAATTGCATATATGTGGCAGATTTTTATTTATGAATGCCATTATAAACTCAATATTTTCAGCACAATAATTCCAATACAGGTCTGCATTTTGTTTATTGGAGTATATAGTAACTAAACTAACTGAATAAACTGTAACTAATGAACTAGTAACGGACTGACTTAGAAGTAACTGAGTAAATGAAATTTGGCATATTATGGTAGTTTTCTTTCAAGGGCATATATAGTAGGGTGGAGCGAAATAATCAATTTTTCGTTTTTAATTTGTAATAGTGCGGAAAAGTAGCCTTTTGGTGTAGATAAAATAAATTATAAATAAGAAAAATATTGGAGTAGGTCTTGAGGTGCCGCAAAGACGTTAAAGTTTCAAAAAATTGAAAATTTGATGCATTTTAGTTTTTTTACGAAACAATAAACTTTCGATTTTTGATTCGTAATAGCACGGAAAAGTTACCTTTTGGTATAGATAAGATAAATAATAAACGTGAAAAATATTGGAGTACATCTTGAAGTGCCGCAAGGACGTTAAAGTTTCGTAAAAACACACTTTATGCAACTTTTTAAGGATTTTTGAATGCCTCGATTATGAAATAAAAAGCTTTAAATAGGTGTTGTCATATGAATAGAAATATAAAAACAGTTTTACTATTGCACTGACATGGCACTGAGTCGTCGCCAGAGCGGTTGTTATTGAGGTAAGGTAGAAATTTGTTTGGGCTCGGTGACAAGGCAGGACTGGTTTTAAATCAGTAGGTTTGCCGAGTGCAGTTCAGTTGACGTCTCTGCTCGGCCTATTGTGTAATTGATTAATGTAATTGACATATTAGTTTGTGCTCTTGAATGCTTTGCTGTGAGTAAAAACGGCTTATTCTAAATTTGTGAAGACAAGACAAATCTCGGAGGGTTCTATTTTTGAAAAATTTAGTGATTTGATCGAAGTTGAAGTCCCTACTTATGAATCTGTTATGAAGTGCTACTGTTATATTAGGCATAACCTCAAAATTGCTTCAGAGAAGGATCCTTCTGTAAATGAAATATATGACACTTTAGTTTTCATAATAGAACAAATATGGTCAAGAGCTTCCATTCCCGTTGCTTCTAGCAAAAGAATTTCACAAATGATAAAAGATTATCATGTTAAATACACGAATTTATTAAAGTCTAAAAGCAGAAAATGTTTTGATAAATTTGATTCCATCGTCATAGAATTTAGAAAAGAAGCTAAACGCTTATTTGATATTTCTGACTTGTATAAAAGAAAAAAAAAGTGCCAGTTATGGAACAAAAGGTTCTAAGCAATCAACGCTCTAACAGGAAAATGGTTAAAGGTAATATTGATATTGCAACCACAAGTGCTTTGAGGAAGAAAGAAGCAAGAAAGAGTGAAGAACTACAGAGAATAATTAAATTTAATCAAAAACGGACAAAAAATAGCTGTGTATCAGAAATGATTGCTGGCAACAAGGGCAAGGCTGAAGAACAACAGTGTTCTTTATAAAAAGAGGCAAAACAACCACATCTATCAAATAGACAAGAAGAGATAAAACTACCAAGTGCATGTGGTGTTTAATAGTAAGTTAAAGCCTTCATGTACTTATGGTTCCAAACATTTTTTTAAATTTATCTCATATTCATGCTATCTCTCGGACGATCTCAGGAACGTTATAGACCATATTATTCAAAGAAATAGGTACTTTGCTGCTTCAGAAAATATTCTTTTGTCCATGCTAAGTAGTGAACGTAAAATTCAAAGAGAATTTGGTTTACGATGTGTTTTAAAAGCAAGAACAGAAGGTAAAGACTTTGTCAGAAAATTTAATGTTCCAAAGATAAACATCAATGCAAAGGATTACATCGACATGATCTCATGGCTTGAAAATGACGTAACTGAACCCCACTTGCTAAAACACTCCAGTGACTTTCTCAAAGACTTTACACAGAAGTCATCTGAAACTGAACCAAATAGTGCAGGGGATTCGGTTATCAACTTTCCCCAGCTTCCTTGTCTCATGCAATCAGTGGAAAGAGCTGCGAAACTGGTGGCCGAATCGGCTCAAAATGTTGCGAAATTTTTGAAGTTCACAATTATTTATTACTGCTGCTCTAGATAATTTACTTTTATGTACTCGAATAGTCAAGACTAATTTGTTGTACTCAAAAGAATTCTCTTAAATTTCTAACAACCCAAAAGAGATCGTGATCGAAAAAAATTCAAGAGGCTTTGTTTTAAATAAATTTTTGACGCCAATCTCAGTATGATTAATTAATTAAATTCGCATCTAATATCTTTTTATGAAATCGATGTCTTTTTATGTTAAAATGAATATAAATTAATTATAAAAGTTAAATTTGTAGTAAACTACTCAAAATGTGTACGTAAAAATTGAAATAAAATTGTTGATTTAAAAGGTTTCTAAAATTCTACCGCTCTTGTTGATTGAAACTGAAAATAATTTTAATAAAAGTATTATCGAAAACGCGAAAGGAGGGTTAAGCGAAATTTTGCTGTTTTTCAAAATTATAATTTTTATTTTCAATCATTTTTCGTAACTATTTTACTCCGATACATAAACATGGTTTTTAGCATTAAAAATGTAGACATCAAAATTGGACACATTTCGCGATTTTGTCAACAAGTTGGGATAAAAATAGTAAATTTCAGTAAAGATGAAAAATGTAAAGATTCTCGGATTTTTTTTAAAGCCCTTACTGCCCCTATTGAAAGATAAACACCATTCAGAAAGATAACTGGGGCGCAGTTAAGTACACCAGTCGACTCATTAATATTTTATAGCTTCTAATTAGGATCCTATACATAAACAAATTAATTTAGTCTGAAAATTTGCATACAAAATTTTGTCTGACAAAAGCAACTCTAATCCCGGAATTAGTATCGCTATTTTCCAAGCAGATTATAAATGTAGCAGAAAGAAATAAAATAAAGCGAAGCGGCATGTCTAGATGCATCATGAAAGTAAATTAATGGAATAAATGTCAGCAGTTGTTGATCTGATTTTTTTCAAATGAAAAAATAAGTTTAAAATCACGATTTGACTGTGTTTTATTGGCACAAAAAAATTTTTTTTTACCCTTATTGAACTGAATGACAGAATAAAAAGTTAATTGTAATAATACAATAAAAACTAATTTTAAGTTTCACAAATTATAAACAATAATATAGAGAAGTAATAATTAATAATTTTGAATTCGTTTTTGTGGAAATTTCGAAAATGTAAATTTTTTGAAAAATGAGAGACAAATTAAAGAAAAATCTTACTAAAATGCAAATTTTAAAATCTTTAAATAAAGCAAATTAGTTAAGAAATCTCTTTCTGGCAATATTTTTAGTATTTAAAAATTTCTAATATTCTCTAATTAATATTAAATTTTACTATTACTTATTTTTTATGGTAGACAGAATTTGTCGAAATAGTTAATGATTGCTGCATTTATGATAATTGAGCTTAATTGAATCGACTTGGCTAGCGTAGGTAGCAATATTCCTTATCCGTTTTTTCACAACAATTATTCTATTTCTGAAATTTTAAGCAAAAAAAAAAAAGTCGAATATCTTAATATAACAAGAAAATTTTGATAATTTCAAATATATACAAGATAAGTAAAAAGCTTGAAATATGCAAATCAAAACTTTTGTTATCTTTTCAATATTATAACAATATTAATTAATTATTAATAGTTGTCTATTAATCACTTAGTGACCTTTTATATGAAAGAAAATCTCTAATGTCTTATTTAAAATTCTAATATAAGATATTTTTGTAAAATAATATTTAAAAGATATTCAGTTTTTCTCTCTATATATCTATTTTGAAAAAAAATATATATATATTTACCATGGAAAACGAAGTTTAAACTCCTTGTCTTAAGAAGTACACAACCTAAGAACTAACAGCTAGCGAAGGATAAGCATTGTAATGGTGGAAAAAAATATGACGACTTTCAAGTGACTTTTATAAAATTACCCCACAGTCACGTGATTGTCGGTCTTATAGCCGAAAGATTTTTTTTCATGCTTTTTTCCCGTCGTCTATTTTGCAAGCACTTAATTTTATTGAATTAGATTCAGTAACTGGCTCGCCGTTTGTCCTCACACTTAAGTAGAGTTATCAGCGTGTTTCTAAACCGAAGACAGATTCTTCAGAATATTCTTTAATAGCTGAAGATCCAAAGGAAGGAAGACACCGGACTTACAGTACTCCTCGAATTGAGACCGAGTAAAAAGATTCTTCAGTGTTTATTCAGTGAAAGGAAGAATGGTTTTTGCGTTTTATTTATATATTGGGAAGACTAATCTCAAAAACATCGTTTTTACAAATTCTTCAGAAAAGAATTCAGATAAAGAAAGAGAGACTTTTATTATGTTATTATGTAGTCTGAAAACTTATCTCAAAAACATTGTTTCCTCAAAATTCTTCAGAAAGGAAGAGCTTTTGCTGTGATGCTAATAAAAACAGAAGACTTATCTCAAAAACATTGTTTTTAAAAATTCACCAGAAGAGACGAAAGGATTTTGCTATGTTATATCTCAAAAATGCTATTTTAACAAAATTCATTACAGTTAAATATTTGAAGAATAAAATTTCTTGTTCTAGTTATAAACATTGCACGAGGAGTTTCATATGAAAAATACCGATTTTTCTTCAAATCATTCTTAAATGATCAGGCATCACAAATTATACCAGATTGATCAAATCCCGAAATGAATTTTACAGCCATGGACTGGTGACAAGATCTCGATTTTGGGTGCGATGGTAACAAGATTCGAAACCCATTTTTAACAAATAAGAACTGTGTATGTGAATCTTACTGCCTTTAAGGGTCAAAAATCCGCTCGTTGTTACAGCGTGTAATTTTGGAAAAGATGGTACCAGCTCTGATTTCCTCCGTGTAATTTGACCTCAATTCAAAATTACTGTCCGTCTTAAAATAGCCACCGAGTCGCTTTAAACTGGGACACAAATACATAAAAAAATTAACTAAACTAACCAGGATTGAAAAATATATCCTACTCTTAAATAAATATTCCATACTAAAAATTTAATTTCTAAAAATAAAATTCTGAAGAAATCAATTTATAATCAGACTAATTTAATGGCCTAAGTTCTAAATGGCAATTCCCTTGAATGTTATTTAATTTCGTGTGTATTCTCGTGCTGTTAGTAGAGTCAATGGCAAAGTGACCTGTGACCCGGTTTTCTCCTATCCCAACTTAACATCCCCCCTCCCTCAAATTCCTAAAGTGTTCTGGGCAAAAAGTCACAAAACTTATCGCTTTATCATACTCCAAATAATCGGTAAATAATGCCCGATGATGCGTAATTAATACAGATTATGTACCAATTATTTGGTTAATATACTAGTTAATGTCTTCGGAATATGCAACAATGCAATTTTATTTTTCATACTAGCCGCCTTTGGCGACCAGCCGGTTCGCCAATCTTAATGCTCGTTAAAATTTTAATAATTAAATATTTTACGTAATTCCAACTTTAATAGCTTCTTTATTAAAATATTTTAAAACTTCAAATTTCAATTCATTCATAATATTATAAAGACCTTCAGTCATAACGTAATTTGTATCTCTCTAATTTTCTGTTAGCACCCATAGAATTTATGCTTTAAATTAAAGTGGAAATGATTAATCTGCAATTAATATAATAATATTTTTTACTGAAACAAAGCACTTTTTTGTAATATGATTACTGAAAATAGAGTCAATGAGCATTTAAACCTTATGGGCACTAAAGAATATCTTTCTTAATTTATGTAATATCTCAAGAATTTGTCAATAAAATTTTTTCCGATTCATCATGAGCAGGTCTATTAACTAACAATGTTTAATTTTAAATGCATCAAACACCAAGAAAATAAACAGAATCGTTTAAAATAATCGGTCGAAAACAGGTAAAAACAATTACTTAAAAAACGATTAACTTAAACTAACATAAATACAATTTAATTACAAAAGCATACAACTAACCTAAAAATAATTTAAATCTAGTCCGCTTCCGTTGAAAATAGATGTAAACAATCAGAACACAATGCGCATGCGTGAATTTTCAAAGCCAGTTACGGTAACGCAAATGCGTGAATTTCTCTACGCCAGTTGGAGTAAGGCTATGCAGATTACAAATTTTTAATTTCCTTTATACTGTATTATTTTAATTCAAAAGTACTTCAGAATGAATCTGAAAGATCGATTAATTAACAATGTTTAATTTTAAATGCATCAAACATTAAGAAAATAAACAGAAGCGTTTGAAATAATCGGCCGAAAAATTTAAGCCTAAGTCTCATTAGCTTGGGGGGAAAATGCTGAAGCCTTACTCATTTGGCCGTGGGGAAAATGAAGATTTTTTTTGGCGGAAAAGTTGGTTGTAAACTAATAATTAAAATTCTAACTAGAATTTCAAAAAAAAAGGGGGGGAGACCCCAGGTGCACATTCTCGACCTCCAAGGTATACATGTACCAAATTTGGTAGCTGTAAGTCAAATGGTATTTTCTGTAGAGCGCCAACACACGCACACACACACACACACACACACACACACACACACACACACACACACACACACACACACACACACATTGAGCTTTATATAAGCACTAGCCACCTTTGGCGACCAGCCGGTTCGCCAGTATTACCGCTCGCTACAATTTGCAATTAAATATTTTAAGTAACTGGTCTCTTAATAGATTCTCGAACAAAACATTTTTAATCTTCAAATTTTGATAGTCATACCAAACTTATACTGTTTAGATCGTTTCGTTCAATTTACTATATATATTTTGCTAATTTGTTGTCATTTCTGGTAAAACTTCAACTTTAATTTAAAGTGAAAAGGATGAAATTGCAATTAATATAAAGATATTTTTTAATAAAACCAAGCGTTTTATTTTATTTATCATCTTCATTGTTATTTATTATTATTATTGGATATGAGTATTGCAAACAGAATCGCTCGGTATTTAAGTCTTATGTCAACTACAAAATATTTCACATAATTTATGTAATATCTCAAACAATAATTCAACAAAAATTTCTGAGATTAAGCATAAAATTCAGTTTTTAGTTTTGCTTTCAAAAGGATTGAAATGAAATCAATAATAGTATTTTGTTCCGGCCTATAAATATATTTCAAAAATTATGAAGTCTAAATTTAATGCAATAAGGTATCATATTCTGAGAAATATTCTGGACACACCAAATTTTAAATAAATGAATGAATGTTTCTATTTTTCACGATCCACTAAGACTTATTTATGAAATTTTGAATGTTAAAAAATTAGAAAAACTCAGCATTTTCATAATCTTAGGCCAATTAATCTGCGCGCTGATTGGCGTATTTTCTTTGAAACGATCGATGGAAAATCTAAAATTATCCTTTTTTTATTGAATAGTGATATTCACATTTTTATAAATCAGTCAGTTTAAGTGATTGATTTAGTTGATTGGAAATTGACTTTTTATTTAAAATATTAGTGTTTCAAGAATATTTTGTTATTCATAATTTCCACAGCAGAAGCTTTATGTAAAATCAAAAATTCGTTATTTATTAGAGCATTTATTAAATCAAGTTACATAAAATATAATCATTTTCCATTTAGACCATTTTAGCAGATCTGTGACTTACTAAAGGTTTACAAATCAGCTGTGTGGCCCTTATTTGAATGGATATCTTGTTCATATTAAACAAAACTTGCCTTAAAATATAACTGTTTTATTGGATTAATAATATAGAGTGTAAAAAATCATAAAATAATTTTTCTTGAATTTTTTTTTTTAGAAAAAATATTTCATATATGTTTCCTTTCCTACAGACACGTGCCGAAAATTATATTTTTGCAGATTTTATTTCCAAAAAGATTTAATTTATTTTTAGTAGGAGCTTTAATCAATGTGATGGCAATATTTTGAAAAAAGCTAATTTTTCCCCATGAATACTAAGCGTGCTCAAGCAGCTTAAATTTCATTTTTATTTTGCACGAAAAAAATTGTTGAAAAATATATTTAAAATATTTATTTAAAAATTCATTAAAAATAGAAATTTAATTTTAAGATTAAAACATTAGTATCATTTAAAAGATAAATTTTTGATCTTTAACTTCATGTAAAAATCTTTTTTGTGAGGTAATATTTTCGGAAGTTATAGCAGAAACACGCCAAAATTTCGCTTAATTTTTAAATTAATAAAATTCTAGTTAAAAATTCGAAAAAATAACCCCCAGGTGCACATTCCCGGCCTCCAATGTATACACGTGCCAAATTTGGTAGCTGTAAGTTGAATGGTCTGGCCTGTAGAGCGCCAACACACACACACACACACACACACACACATTGAGCTTTATTATAAGTATAGATTAACAATGAATTGCATGAGCTTTATTTCCGTCCCGAAAGATGGCTTAGTGATAAAGAGTTCCTATTCTGTTCAATATTTTTCATTAAAAAAAATTCTTTTACTTAAGAGAAGTGGTGTCAATAATGATGCGCCTGAAAATTGTTTTTAGTAAATCAATAAATCAGTTAATGTATAGAATTAATAAATTCTCATCTGAATATCATGATCAGATATTTTTCATCATTTTATCGAACTTACTTTATAACAATCAAGTATGAAATTTCATATTGAAAATTTTTGTATTATGATTTAAAAGTAAGTCGAAAAATCGGTTCTATAATATATAAATTTCAATTTCAATGAGTAATTAAAAAGAAATTGTATTTTCACTTCTTCATCCTAAGATTGTTGTTGATTTCTTCCAATAGTTGAGTAATTCTTATGTAGCATACTTAATAAAATTAAAATTTGTCGAACAGCACTTACCTAAAAATTCACTGAAACAATACAATAAGAAAAGTTACAATGATAAGCTGCAATATCATTCCATTACTTTTTACAGTCAGTCAAATGAATCAAATTAGGTCTTTTAATAACTCTGGACAAAAAAAAATTACAACTAGTAAACAAAAATTAATCATAAACTGATGAATTTTCTGCCTGAAAAAGAATATTAGAATTGGTCAAAAACTAAAAACGCCCATTTGATTAATTTTGTTGGTAGTAACATAATCGGAAAAATAAAAATGAAGGAAAGTTTAATTAACACGCGAAATTAAAACTATATGCATTTTAAACGTAAAACACTGAACATTTTGCAGGCAATTCATTGCTGACAATTAAAAAAAATAAAGCGTTCAATAAAATTTGTTCGCCTTGCAGAAGGGATTTTGAAATGACTCTTAGTTTTCAAGAGATAGACTGGTGCATTCAGAGAAAAATAATATTTATTTTTATTACAAGAGGAGCATTAAACTACATGAAAAATAATTTGATTTCAGCCCTTTACTTAATGCTGTATAGCTGAAAAGATGGTGAAAATAAAACAATAAACCTTTGATGAGAAGATTAAAACTCTTCCGTGTTCTAATCTCTTTTTATTCTATCGGCGCCATTACGCTGCCATTGAATTCCACGTGCTCCCAACGAATGTAACGCGTTTTTTAATTTAAACAATTGGAAAGCCTTTTTATTGAAATAATAACTAATGTTTTAGCTTCTTAATAAAGTAATTGTGACAGCGTTTGTCGCAGCAAAGTTACGTTAGTTTGAAAAGTAATGCTGCTCTTGTAAAAGTAACGTTAGTTTGAAATGCGCATCTTGTAAGTTATTGGAGTAGTACTGGCTAGAATCAAATAAATATTAATTTATATGGAGAAAGAGAACTGGGTTAATGGACAAAGCGTCAATATTTCGTTCCGATGGGTAAAAGAATTGCTAAGAAATATTTTATTTAAATAAAAATCCATGATTGCTTCAAAATATATTGCAAAATAATTTTAGATAATATTTCACTCGTTAAAATTTCCTTTTCAAAATCATATATAAAAGAGGTTTCAGTAACAGAATTGATTGTTATTAGAATCGTATATAACTTTAAATTATTATATGATTTTAGAAATAAAATAAAAATGAAATGAATTGTTTTTTAATAACTTTTAAGGTCTTTTGACGATTTTTTTGGACCCAAATTAAGAAATCTGTTCTACGAAGAGATCTGTTCTCAATACCAGTAGTTGCCATCTTTAATCAAAAGATGGTAAGTACTGAAATACAGAGAAGAAAATACTCTCAGATATCTTTAATTTATCAAATGAAATTATTTTAGATGATTAATTCGCGAGTTTAGGAATCACTTAAGTTACAAAGCAGAAGTCACTTATTGCCATGTCACTTAAGATCACTATGCCACTTAAAATCACTTAGTTAGTGAGATGCTTGAATTCAGTATATGCATCGATTTAAAAATTTAAATTATATAGAATCATCAAAACATTACATCTTTCTGTCAAAAAAATTTTAATTTTGCAGTTTTATCATTTATTTTATAAATAAAGTGAAATTATTACTTTATGCACAGAAATTCAAAATGAAAAATAAAACCGATTGATATTTCAATGAGGTCGTACTTTTCTAAAATCAAATAAATATCAAAACCAGGTACTATACTCCAGGCATAAAATGTTCAGCCAAGCAAATTCGTATTTTAAACAAATTTTGTAATTTTTAAAGAATTATTTTTTTAGACTAAAAATATTTATTTCAAATTTTTATCTTTTTGAGATATGAAATCTAGAGCATTACTTCGAATTTGGGAAGGTGACCTTTTTTGCATTACATTCTCAAAGATTAAGACAAACTTATGAAAAACATACGGCAATCTGATTGAAGAGTCTGTCATGACTGTTAAAATTTCACCGCCGCAATTGCAATTGTCCCCAATTATCGAAAAAATTAACATTACTTAAAATAAAATGATTTGGAGATAGATAGATTTCTCAAACTAAAATTTCATTCTCTTAAAAAACTGTACTTTCAGGGTTAGAACAAAACCATTGATTGTTCAAAGCAATGGTATGAAAATCATTTTCAGAATGATTATAATTATACTTGGAGCATCAATATATATAAATATAACCGCAAACAGAATAAAATATCTGTAATAAAAAAAAGTAATGAATGAAAAGCCAAGTTACAAGAACGGAACGTAAAATTATCTTTGTTAAAAGATTTCCACTATATATAAAACATACATTGAAGAATAAAAGAAATTAATTTCATATAATAGTTAAAAATTAACCTTGTAATCATGCTTTTCTCATAGCTGAATAAAAAATACACTTCAGGTAGAGACAGAAAAGAGAAATAAGAAATCTAGACTACATAATGTCATGCGCATAAAGATCAAATTCATGTCGTGCTGATAAAAGAAAAATACTCAAGACAGTTGAGAATTGAGTATCAATGTTTATATTGGTCAAATTTTTTAAAGAGAAACTAAATAGCACGAAATCGAAAATAATTCAAGCATGAAATATTTTCACAACAAAAAATTTCACCACAATATTTTTACTTTAATTTCGCCCATATTTTCAATAAATAAAACATTTGCAACATACTAATCTTTGAATATCTACTCATATTTAGAAGCAAGGTATTTTTTCATGTCTGTTAGAAACAGTTAGATTCCACCATATTTCCATTACAGGATAATTAATTTTTGAATATTTTTTCTGTTACACAAATTCACATTATTATTACATAATTTTTCCACAGTTTGTGGATCTGTGAAATAAACGGCCAATGCATTAACTTTGGAATCATTATAGCATGAATATTGCTTGTATGATTCCTTCCATGATGCCGTAACCAATCTCTTGGATTGCTTTCCTGCAATGTCTATATTAGCGCTGAAAAGAGAAATGTACAGATTTTCTTAATGGATTCTAGGAGTTAAGTTGGAATTATAGCGATTATTGGGAATGGAGTTGCAAGGTCCTTCTACAGTGTTCAATTAACGATTTGCGGTTAGAATGTATGTTGTTGATTTCTGTCAGTGCTGTATTTTTATACGATTCAGTTTTGTTTTGCTATCTGCGTTTCACATTTTTATTGTGTAGTAAAGCGTTGTTATTCGCTATCAAGGCTGCAGGACTACTTGAATCATACATTGGGGAAATTTCCGTAATAATATGATGCCATTTCGTTTGTGTGCATTATTTGAGCTCTTGCTAAAGGTTAATACAAAATCGGGGTTAAAGGAAGAAAAATAAAAATTGCCATTGCCATTTATTTAGAAATGAGTTTGATTCCTGTATGTGCTTTTCGAGTCTATAATTGGGCATAATGATAGTCAGATTTCAACATAATGTTTAATTTGTATCAAAATTTTGTTGCTCTTAAATTTAGATATCTGTTGATAACACTAAGACTGTATTTTAATTCCGAATTAACAATCAATAATCAGCTGAGATATATTCTTAGAGATAGTTAATTCATATTTGTAATAATGAAAAGTTTAAATGAAGCCAAAATAATATTATAGATTACTTTTGAAATTAAAAATCATGAAATTCCTTATTTTTTTCTAGTTTTATTCTGTTGTATTTTTTTTCCAGTTTGCATTAAAGAAAATTTCGTTTCATCAATCATCATTATCTTTTTAAACTTAATAACTTTAATCATTAATGTTGTCTCACCATTTTCTATAGCTTTTGTTAATTTCGAGATAATTTTTTGATTTTTATTTCGCAGAAATATTTCACTTTCGATTCAAAACTTTTATTTATTGAAATTTCTACATCCTATTTACTATGTAAATATTTTTCATTAAGAGAACGCTGCTGTGAATAAAAAGAAAGTAACCTCTCTTAATCCCAAGAAACAACTTTGGGACGAATTGGAATATAAAATTCGAATTAGATCTAAATGAGTCACATCAGTGACAGAACTTATCAACTTTTTTTAAAACAAAAATATCATATAACTCCAGCAGAAACACCCCACAAATTATTGAATAGCCTTCTTCAAAGAGTAATAGCAATCTTTGCAACAACAAGGTGGCCCACCTCATATTAGTAATCGATATATCTTCAAAATCAACGAGTCATAAAGATATCCGGTTGTTTTTGATCATTTTGTAACTCAAGCTACGTAATGCTAGAAGTCTAATCCTTATACAAATAATAATAAATTGTAAAAAGTTTATTATGTTATTATGTCTATTTATTAATCTAATTTTTTATTTTATATTCTTCATTTATTAATATCAAGAGATGTTTAATATATTTCTAACCATTTTTAGAATTCAGTATAACTCTTGAAAGATGCAAGTTTAAAGAATTTCTATTTAGGAAAGTTCATCGTCATTTAGTTTTACTCAGGCAAAAATGGAAATTCATCTCACAACAATACTAGTATCTTTCTGAATTTTAAAAATATTAATCTGGAATTTTTACAAAAGTTGCCCTATATTTCTGACTTTGAAGTTTTGAACAGAAAAACATGCCATATTTCACGTGCAGCTAAATTTTATTTGCTAAAAATACTTATATTTCCTCGAATATTTATAGAATTATTTTTAGATTTTTATAAAATACTTTGTTTTATCTTCTGTAAAACTAGCCAAGTGCCTGCTTTTCCAGTGGCAAGTGGTCCCCAGGATGAGAGTGTGAGAAAGAAAGGTAAGAGTTTTCTCAATCAAGTTTCTTGAACCTTTTTAAAGCAAACGCATAACTTCTTTTGTGCAAGGTCAAGGACGTAGCAATCCCTCAAGTTTTTATTACTTTCTGGAAGCCTGTCAAAGCAAAATAAGAATTGATGTTCCTTTTTGCATAAATATTGCAGCCTTTATACGAAGAATTCATTGTGCTTGACCACTAACATTTATCATTTTGCAGCTGCATTTTATCTGTCAGCAACTAATAGAACTGTCTTGTTATAAACGGACTGGTTCGTTTTCTAAAGTAAGAAGAAATGGGATGAAAACTTATTGGAATTTAACGACCAATGACAAAGACAGTGTAAAAGGAAATGCGCGCATTCACAGCTTTTCTTAGATTCCTTATTAGTGTTCGGATTTCCTTATTTGATTCTAGTTCGATCGCTATAGAAAGGATAACGCAATGACTTGACTCTTGATTCAAAAGTCAAACAAAGAGAAAACAATTTTATAGCAGAGTGAATCCTGAAGAGCAAGATTTAAAATAAAAGTCTTTACAGGTATTTTGTCTTGCATATGAAGATTTAAAAGTGCTGCAATCAAATCCAAAGATGTATTGGATATGATTATCAACATGAATTTTTTAATTCCAAAATCTTATCTGCCTCAATTGCATCAAACTACATTTTGAAATGAAAGGGGCTGTTAAACCATTTTGATGACTTTGCCAAACATCATAAATTTAAAACTCGTATTGTTTTTATCAAAAAGACAGTAAATAATATATAATCGATTAATAACTCATAAACACTTTTATCCCTGATAAAGAATCCATTCTTATTTAATTAGGTATGAAGGGTTTCTGTGTGATACCGACTATTATAATCCCTTTTGCTGTTTAACTCGGCATTTCCACTTTTCTGTTTTAGCAGATCTTAATGACAATTGTATCGAATGAGAATTTAAAAAAAATATATCTTTGAAGGGTTTGAAATCCATTTTGGAGATATAGTAACATATTGATTTTTATATTATTAATGAAAAAACTTTTAATTTATTACATTCTCATATACGAAAAATAGAGAAAATATTATAAATCGACAAAAAAATTCAAGTGGGAGATTTTGAAGAATATTTACTTTTCATCTCTCCCCGAGTTAAAAAAAAAAATCCATTATGGTCATTACATCTGTTTGTCTATGAACGCAATAACTCAAAAACACTTTTGAGCTAGATGGAAGAAATTTGTTGATTTTTGATAAACTTTAAACGAAATCCATTCAGAAAAAATCTGTCTGGCTCGTTACTCGAGCAGAAATGAACTCGAAAACTACAAAACGTAAAGAGCTGTAGACAGATAAAATTTGGTATACAGATTTGACATCTAAAGTGTGTTCTTATCAAATTTTGAATTGAGTCTGTTATCTATACTTTCGCATGCATTTAAACGTAATAATTCATAAATGCAATGACTTGAATCAATGAAATTCGGTATGTGATTACAGCTGTAGTTCATCCTGCATATACATACTCACATGATAGATCGAGTAAAAATGCCAGATTCTACCCAAAAATCTATATTTCGTAACTATTGTTCGTCAATGCTATGCAAGGTATTCACGGCCTTAGCCAAGGTCTAGAGTGAAGAGAATAACATCTTTATTGGAGAGTATGCGAGAAAGCTTCGGTGAGACCACTCCCGATTATTTCTGTTCTAATTTTGTTGTTTTATCTTTTTACATGCGATTTAGCATTTGTTTGTGGTTTTTCTACTATGAAGCAATATTGTTCAGATAATTTGAGTTATTTACTTTAAGAATTGTATTACGTTTAGTCTATTATATAGTTTTAATTTGCTTTTGTTTTCTGTACTTTTTAATTGGTGAATTATTTTCCGTTTAGTTAAAGAAATTCTAAAAATAACAGTACGCAATATACCTACTAGAAACTTATTTAAGATTCCACTTTAAAAATTCTATTTACATTTGGTAATTTTGACTTCCAAAAATATATTGAGTAGGTGTATTACTGTAATTAGTAATATATATAAGATTTTTAGATTGATATATATTGCTAATATTTTTACAAAACTAAATCTCACAGCCTAAGCCACTGTATAGATTTCACCCATTTTTATATGATAAGAAAGCTTAGAACACCTAGATATGATAACAATATACGCTTGTCCCCATCTTCTTCAATGTTCAAGAGATATCTCAAAAACACAACAGCATTGTACATACATATAATACATATATATAATACATTATATATATAATATAATATAGAGTGATTATAAAAAAAAACTATCTCGATATATGAGACCGTAACTCCCATATCATTCACAGGAACAGAATAAAATTTTGATTTAAGGTATTTTGAGGTATGGACTCAAAAATCATATGAAATTTACAGCTAAGCTGTAAAAGTTATGGTTACAATGACAAAATTTCAAATTTTTCAAATGGCGATACCAACTTTTTTTTATTGGAATGCGCTCTCCATAGCAAAATACAATAAACAGCGTTGGAACGGTACCTGTTGTACGAAAATCAGCAGAGCTAGACAGATCAAGAATAAAAGAGAAAATAATAACAGCAAAAAAACAACAGAAAAAACATTTTGTGTTTCACAAATTTTCTACTTGACTTACTTCAACCACAACGACACTATGCATGCTGCAGATGGTGCCTAGAATCAAAGTACCTGCCATGCCGAACGGAATTTGTTGAACTTCACATCTCTGTTAGGCACGCCAAAGTTGTCTTCTCTTTTCTTCTTAGTCTGCCTAGCGCTGGTGATTTTCGTGCTATAGATACCGTTCCAACGCTATTTATTTATTTTTGCTTAGGAGAACACATTCCAATAAAAAAAAAAGTTGGTGTTGCTATTTAAACATTCTCACTGTAACCGTAACTGTTGCAGTTTAACTGTTATTTTTCATTTGATTCTTGAGCGCATACCTCCATATACCATGCACTAAAATTTTGTTCCGTTCCTGTGGCCCTATTCAGACACACCTAGAGCCCATTCTACTAACTGGATTTTGATGAAACTGGTATATACGTTATATTGAGCATGGGGAAAAGATTTCTACAATAAAAAATAGTTTAGGTTTGGATCCCCAGATGGCTCTTTAAAAAAAATTCCTTATAGAAATTAGTTAAACCAATAAAGAGACTTGCAGTCAGAATCCGAAATTCATTCTACGTGTCATCGTTAATCACGCCCTTATAGAAGAAAGATCCAGCTTTACTGGTCCAACTCATGCAGTGCTTAGCTGCATGAATATCGTCGTTTAAAGGGCTTGCGAAAAGAGTCCATGTGAAGACGATTATAAAATTTGAAGAGACTAGAGACTTGGGGTTGCTGCAAGGAAGAGGGCGGAAACCGGTTGGGAATGAAATTGTCCCCAAAGTCGATTCTGTGGTTGAAAGAGCCTTCAGTTCCAGCTATTCTTCAGCAAGTGCTAGATAGGGGTCACATAAATTGGCGATTCCGTAGTCGACAGAACGAAAAATTTGGTGATCAATTTTAAAATGGTGTCTGTATAAGATCCACGTGATTCAAATGCTGCAACATCAAGACCACCAACACACAATGAATTTGCTTGCTAATTTTTGACAAAAATAGAAGTTGATAACCTGTGACCTTGGCAAATCCTATGGTCAGATGAGGAGTACTTTTTTTTAGATGGAGCTGTGAATAATCTAATTTTCCGTATACGGGGTGCTTCACCTCCTAATGTCCTACACTAACAAGCACTACATTCTGATTACGTGATTGTATGGTGTGGATTTACTGCTGATTTTATCCTCGGACCATTTTTCTTTGAAACTATCACTCCTCAAGGTCCTAACTGTGCTCTGTCTACAATAAACACCTTCGATAGCAGGTCATTCCTGCTTTACATGAACGGCAATGTTTTCAAACCGCCGTCTTCATGCAAGATAGAGCAACTCTGCAATTGAGTGCCAAGCCAAAGAACTGCTTCGTGCGAACTTTGGCGAGAATCGTATAATATCCAGAGCTTCTCCGGATGCCTGACCTTCTCTTTCACCCGACTTAAATCCTTGCGATTTCTGGTTGTGGGGATTCCAAAAAGACCTTTTTTATGGGAGAGGAATTAGGACTTGACCTGAGTACAAAGCCAGCATTACCAGCCATGTTGCTGAAATCTCTTAAGCGTTTCCTCGCGTTACCATTGAACAAGCTATAATGCGCTTTCAACATATATAACAGGTGTAATTGTAGCACACTTTGAGGACATTCTGCAATTGAATAAATTGTAAAGATTCCGAAAGTTTTTTTTTTTTTCCTGTCTTTTTAGACGTCACAATTTCGCCTGATGATAAAAATGGGAAATATTTATTTTATTGCAGAAATCTTTCATCCGTGGTTCATATAATTTATATATCAAGTTTGACCAAAATCCTATAGGTAGAACGGGTTTAAGAGGAATCTCAATAGGGTCATTTTAATTATAACCATCTAGTACTTAAAGAAGATTGTAGTTATCAAATCAGATCAGATGCTGTTAGATACGCGATGTAAATATGGTATGCAAGGAAATAAAAATAGTATTTAATGAAACGCCAATGTGCGCAAAAACATATATTATACAAAATTCTGCTATCACATGCATCATTTGTTTTATTTAAAAGAAGAAGAATACGATTCACACCTAACGATTTTTAAATCTCGTTGCTTCTCAGAAAAATCAAATAGTAATAAGCCACAACGAAAACACATTTTTCCCCTATAAGTTAAATTAACAATTATTTGGAAAAAGAAAATGTTACAAAATTTAATAAAATATTGCGAGTGGCAATTCGGTGACAAATAAAACGATTTAAAATATCCGTTATATTTTCATTCAACGGTAAACAGATAAAATAACTTGTTCTATGTATGCATACATAGTTCATATTTAATAAAAGATAAATCATTCAATTGTTACGAAGTCTCCTTTGGAAACTTCGTTGTACTTCACAGTATTAAGAACTTTTTCAATGAAAAAAAATGTAAAATTCACATCACTATAGAAGTAAAGCAAATGGATTTAATTTAATCTATTATATTCCAAAATTTAAATTTGCTGAAGGTTTATGAAGCAACACATACTTTGGATTCAAAACAGATTGGATTTTAATACGAGTAATTAACTAATTTCAAAGTTAGAGAATATTTTAAAAGTTTCTTATAAATTAAATTTTTTATTACAGCATTTTCCTTTTGCAAAGTTATTATAAAAGTGTTCGAAAATCATATCTTGATTTGATACTTTTAAGTAGCTATGAAAATTTTTAAATAGCACCCGATTTACATGAGTCTTATTTTGATTACAAATTTAGATCATCAGAACAGAAATGAAATAAAATGCTCACCAACTTTCAATGTAACAACTCGTATTCAAATAAAAACAGTCTACCACAGTATGGAAAATATATCTTAGTAATTAAATAAAACCACTTAATCAAATGTAATTGACATACACACTGAATGGATAAATTTAGTTTATTTCAAAAATTCAATAAACATGAAAGGTAAACTCGTAAATAACAAACTAAATATATATGGCACATATTTAATTGCTCACAAATACTACACAACAAAAAGCCCAAGAAAATAAAATCAATTTTTAAATACTTTGGAAACAATATGTGAAAGATCACCATAATGAATAGATATATTTTTATAAAGCATACCAAGTAGGAACTTCTTACAGATATCAGCATTTTAAACTTTTGTAAATTGTAAAGCTTAAAAAAATAAATCTATATATACAAAAAATCTTATTTTGCTTTGTTGTATTGACTTTGGATGTAAATACATAAGACAACTGCAACTTAAATTAATTGCGAGTAAGTTTGTTCATACCCTTTCTAGATAATATATTCGATAAAACTGAAATGCAGCATTTTTTAATTTTTTTTATCTACTATCTTTTAAACAAATAAAAATTATTATATCCTAAACATATGGAAAAATACACTATCGGGGGAAAAATTTACATCTTTTCAAAAGTTCAGTTGCTTTATCCAACATGTGACATAAGATAAAAACAGAAATATAGTTTGCAATAAAAGTAATGAATTGAATGCAGCAATGATATTTGATGAAGGTGTTAATTTCAAACAAAGAAATAATCAACACAAAATGTTACATAATACACTTTAAAATTAATATTGCAAAAATTTTGTAGTTCTCGAATTGGTTAACATTTTTATAAAATATATCATACAAATTGCATAACTGGAACTGCATCACAATAAAGATACCTAACAATGTTTTAATAACAATCACAATAAAATATCTATGACCAATTTAAAAGTTCAACTTCCAAAAGGTAACTTAACATCTATAAACATTCAAAACTTGTATATAAAAATAATTTTGTATCGCAAATGGAGCAGTTCTCAACAATACTAAATTATTTTTTAAAATATCTGATAATATATTAAATTATTTTGCAAGAGAACAAGCAACATTAATGCATGAATCAAAGATATCACTCTAAATGACCAGCAATATTTTTGACCCACTTAGTTATTGCTGATTCAGACTAAAAAAAAGCCGACTTCAGTTAAAGAAAATATATATAATAAATGCAATACTTTGAAAATTAATACATGAAAATTTCAAAAGAAATGAATTACGGTAAAATAGAGGGCCAATTCACAAAAAGAAAAATATATGCAAAAATAGAGGAGAAAATATGAAGAAAAGGAAAACTGAATCACAAATATAACAATTGAGGAAATAATACCTTTGCAAGAAACCTATTAAAAACGGTTCACAATATTAAGTAACTTTCAATAATAAGTATTTTAAAAATAATGGAGAAAAAGCACAAACTAAGTTTTCTTTTCTCAAATTACATAACTCTTAGAATTTTAAGAGAAATTATTAAAAGAAGTATTCAAGGGAGAAGTTCCTTATTAAATTTCTCAATACTGTGTACAAATACACTGTGGAAAATGAGATTTCTTCACCTTAAAGTTAAAAAGTAAAGTATAAATAAAAAAATATATCAGTTGCAAGAGATTCCTGTATATGAACAATTTTGACTGTATGCAAACTTACAAAAATATTACCATACCTTTTATCTTGACTAGAGAAAATGAGGTGGGGAATAATAGGTTTATAAAAACTAGCCAGAATTTCATGAATACAGGTATACAGCTCATGAGAAGCTTGATGACCATTTAGCACCGGGGAGAGGGCTTCTAAGCATAAGCAATATTCAATTTCACTATAATGAAGACTCGTGACTATTTGGAAAGTTAAAAACTTATAGAAAGATGCTATATCTCTGATGAAGGATATTTAGCATCACATAAAGCTTTTTATTGTAATGAATTAAAACAATATCAAAACAGTCAAGTAATCAACAATAAAATCGTTACAAAACTTGGAAACAAAAAAGTTCCATAAAAAAAAAATCAAAATATAATGGCATCCAATACCAACATAAATAAAAAAAATAACCTTGAACTTTTGGCTACATTATATAATCGTTTCCCCTTCTCTGATTTATGCAAATAGAATAATAAAGAAATAATACTTAATGATAATGTATGATAAAATACTATAAAGAATGGTAAATCAGAAACCTCTTAATAAAAATTCTAACATATTTCAAAGGAAAAAAAAAAAAAAGATTCGGCCGAATTCTGTGCGTTAACCATAATAATGCAAATTTTTATTAGGAAAAAACCAGAACAGTTGACTTTATTGGTATGCATTTACCCAGGCTTGCATAAGAGTAACAACAGAGTGATATCTATAAAATACAACAAAAGGAAGCACACATCGGATAACAGCTGTCCAAATTTCTTCTGAATCATTAATTGTAAATTGATGCCTCAAGTGACTCCATGTAATAAAACATTCCAAAATGAAAAGAGAAATATTACAAAATATGAGAAAAACAATTGATTGCCGACCCGGTTTCTCATTAACATTGGAAACGTCAATTTTTTTCCTAGAGACTTGAATTATGAGCAAATATTGAGCTGTACTATTCAGAACCATACTTATTGTTTCAAAGGCAAGAAGAATATTTGGTCTCCTTGGTGATAAACTACCGGATATTACGTTGCAAGAACCGTAAATCAAAACAGCAAACAATCCAATACTTTGGAAGAGCCTGATAAATTGGACTTCTCTCAGAGACTTCCAAGAATACATTTTCTTGACCTGAAATAGCGCAAATATAGCAGAAACGGAGGAAGACCCAAAAATAACACAATATATAATACTATGCATCATAATTAGTTCTCGGTCAACAGTAAAAAAAATAATCAAAATTATAATACTTGTACCAAAAACCACTAATCCTAGACAAAAACCCTTTGTTGCCTTGCTGCATAAATCAATTTTTCGGCTATTATTAGAGGAAAATAATGAGTAACTACGCTTTATGTAATCATTGCTGCATTTACACCATATAATGTACAAAATACCAATTATCAGAAAGTAATATTGAGTTTTGAAAACAAATAAAAACTGATCTGTTTTCTCCCATATCTGTCCAGCAGTAGAATTTTGTAAGCAATATTGCACAGATGTAATATCCATTTCCTCTGATTTTTTTACTCTCCACCAACAATTTGATGTATCTAAAAAAAAAAAATTAATAAACAAAATAAATAGTAAGTTTCAGATAAAAAAAGAATGGAGAAAGTAAACAATAACAAAAAGAAAAACTATATTTTTCATTAAGAAATTGTAATTTTGATATTTTATTAAATCTTATATATAATTCAATCATATATATAATTCAATAATCGAGTCTTGGTTTCCTACATTCCGAAATTTTTTAGTTTTAAATAATTATAAATTTTTATTTCTTGTATAAATATACAACATATAATTGATATAACTTCGTAATATCTAAGAGTTTAAATTATAAAATAATTTCTGTATTGTATTTTAATTCATAATCAAGTATAAAGTTCATATCAAAAGCCCAACTGGTAAAAAAGTTCAATGAACTTTCCATTCAAAAGACTAATTTAAGTGAAAGATTACATGTGAAATCGAGTAATGAACAATGTTTAAAATTGAGTATTAGAACAAATTTTGTTGTATTATGAAAACATATCTACCATTTTAATGAGAAGAAAACTTCTAATAAAACTCTAAATCAAAGGATTACTGTTATCGAATATATTTATCCAATTCTATTTGCCAAGTTTCTATTACCTATGCATTACAAATATTTTGCAAATAGAATTTTCACTAGCATTTCAATCCTCCATCAAGCATCTCATTTACTGATGGAAAATACGCCAGAGAAGAAATATTTTACATTCCAAAATTTGACTTCAAACTGTATGTTTACCGAGGCTAAGCTGAAGATAATATATCTCAGTTTAATTTCCATTTTAATCATAATTATGCTAATTAAATATTAAAGTTAATGAAAATGCCTTGAATGAAATGCAAATCAATAATTTAAAACCTTTTTACCAAACAATTTTGGATGATATCAAAATAAAATAACTTCATAAATGTTTATAGGCGAGTGAATTAAGTATATATTCCGAAGATATAAAAACAGTTTTAAGATAAAATTTTAACTTACAGTGTATTACATGAGCTGGATAATGTGTACTGTTATCATTAGAATTTACATCAGATTCCAAAGAATGAACAGTAATATTCAGAGCATTATCCCAGGGAACACTTGAATTATGCTTGATATGAGTAGCTGCTTCCCAATCTTTCACAATGCCCCATACCATCATTCGAAACCACACAGCAAAATTTGCAGCAAATAAGTGCATAATAGCAAGATTTCGAAAGCATCCCAATGTGTTCAAGATATTCTACAAATTAAAATTTTGATAAAATATAATTTGAAAGGGAAAGGATACACATATAATAAAACTATTATATATTTGATATATAAAATGCTTTCATTTAAATGAAAAATTTCTAAATTTCTGCAATAAATTTATTTGATCTTACACAAAGCAAAAATGCTGTTAACAACCTGGTCTAGCATGCCAAAATTTACTTACAAAATTTTTATTAAACACACAAATTCAATACAATTTTTTTAAAAATATATATAATTTATTTCAATAAATTTCAAGAAAATATTTGAAAACAGAAGAATTAAAATTATTTTATATAAGTGCTGAAAAATGAAAGCATTACTGTAAATTAAATACCTGTATAAATGACACAGGATATTCATGTCAATATCAATTGATAGTTTCTTGAAATATGTCATAATAAATGCTAGGTTTCAAAAAAACTACATATATCATTTTAGTGATTTGAGATTGCCAAAAACAAAATTAATGGAATTAGTAAAAGTATTAAAAAATAGTAGGACTGTCAAATGGCTATACAAAATAAATAAAATGCTTCATTAAAACCTTAATTAATTTTTGCATGGTGATATTGGTTGTTATAATTCTTTTTGGACATGAAAGAAAGAAATATTGCACCATCACGGCAGTTTTCATGTGACAGTAATACTGAAGTGTCTTTAGAAAGTATATCAATTTTTTTTTGGACAAATTATCCACTGCATGAATTTAAATGAAACGACTAGGGATTTTTTTTTTCTAGTTTATGTTAGAATCAAATTGATATGTTTAGAACTGTAAACAGTTTGAAAAAAAAAGTTTAATTTTACATTTATTTTTCTTAATTTTAAAAACTTTTAGGATTGTTTAAAACAAATCCGAATATTTGTTTGTTTGTTTTTCCATTCTAAAAGGACTCATGATGGAAAAACATTTCCTTGAACTCATCAGTACCCCCCTCCTCCACAAAAAATAGTTAAATTCATCATTTCTGTATAATATACAGTTTGCACCAAACTTCACAGAGAAAAATTGCTCTACTCGGTGAAGTTACACACATTACGTGGTTGCTGACAGAAATGGTAAGTGAAAGTCAAAACATAGAATCTAAAAACATACAAGCATTTCATAGATACATAAAAAAATGGAGAAAGAAGCTGCAAACACTGTCATTCTAAATTCCTTTCACTTAAAAATTGTTCAATTATTAAAGGAATACAAATAAATTACAAGGATAAATATATCGATTTTATATATTACATATGAAATTTCTTTAAACATTATGTTTCAAAGTACATACAATACTGCAACAAAAAAAAATTGAAAAAAAAATCTTATCAAAAATAAAGATGTATAAAAATTTCTAATCATCAGCATTGTTTAATAATTAGAGGCGTTGTTGAACAAATTCCTATATCGGACACGAGCTGAACTATGACAAAGTAACTTGTCAGTCTTGCACTATGATACTAAGTCTTTTCATAGTGTCATTATCCATGAATTTTTGTGTATATAATGCAGCTTCACAAGTTCTGTATTCACCAGATATGGATTATGAATTTTTCTTATTTCTATTTTCACAAACATCTCTCCTGCTATATTACATGTGGTTTTATTGTCTATAGTCTTCCATACGCAATGCGTAATTGCCAATCATGGAACCCATGAGGAAAAGGTGTTATCCAAGTATCGGTTTCCTTTTCTCCTATGTTTGTTGTCATCAGCGATTTGTGTCTTGCCTCTATCATATGCAAATTACCTCTATGCGCAACCTATCGCTCTCTCTTTGGACATGTTGCGAAGAAGAAAAGTGGGCGTTGCCATTCACAGAATACCGAGCTCATACCTCTGAATAATTATATCTGAAATCTCATCTCGATCGGTTGAATGGATCGGCCACTAGAGACCAATATATCGGCAAAGTTAATTTTTTTTATGACCTGTAGTAATGACAATTTAACAAATTTGTTATAAAGACAGTTGAATACAAAATGTTAATCTAGATTAGAATAACATTTTGAGTTTGCCTTCACCAAAAAATTAAAATAAAAAATTAAACAACAAAGAACTATACAGAAATGCATGAGGTACAGAAAACATCATTACATTGGGGGGGGGGGGGAATTAGTGTTCTTTTAACTCGTTACACACTGTATTTAATTTTTCAACTATACTCTCTAATTATGATCTTTTCTCTTTTCCTGAACGGCAGAAACTGTTCGATCGATAGATATTTTATATCATTTGCCTCATCATCCACTGATAATTTTTCAGAACATTTTCCGAATTTAACTGCACTTTGTAAGCATTTTTTCTTACTTTTTAATTCATTAAATCAACAACAAAAAAAAAAAGCTTTTTTTTGTACTGAATTTCTTTTGATATCTTGGTCTTCAAAGTAAGCCAAATATAAATATATGTAATGATATTTTAATTCTAATTTCAATTTAATAAATTTCCAAGATTTTATCTTAATTTGGTCCATAATAACTTTATTCTAAAATATTCTCTTATTTCTTGATCCAATTCCACTTTCTCTACTTAATTAATTCAAGAAAAGCTTTGTTAAATTGCAAAATCAGCTAAAATAACTTTTCCACACTCCGCGTGAAGAGGCAAAATACCGCTGATGAGGCAAATTCTTTTTTAAATCTCCCTGTGTTTCCCCTGTCTTCTCTACGTGTGTAACGAAAATCCCTATCGAAATCTCGTAATATATTAGCACTATGAAGAAAGGTTTTCCCTATCAAAATCATAGGTTATATAAGACCAGGAATAAAATGTCCAAGAGCTTTTTCCTCATTCCTTTTCTGTGTCGCTCTGTGTGCCCATCGCTTGTACATATGCCTGCTTCTTAAAAATGAAATAAAACGACTTCACGAAATAGCAAGTCTCTTCACTGTCTTCAAACTGCATTCTGCTTCACATAAAATAATGCTTACATATTATATATTATCTTGTCCTGCTGCAATCTTGATTCTTTCTTCATTTTAAGGCAATTTGAATTTTCAGAATATTTCAAATTGCATAGTGCAATAACAATTGCACTATACAATTGTTCTTTTAGTTTTCCAATTTCGATTCTTCTATTACAAGAAAAACTTAATATCAACTTGCAAATGAGAAAGTATTAAAAGTATTTCCCACCAATTTGCTTCTGATGGATCATATCTCAGAAATTATAAAGAATTTCGTATTACTACTTAGAAAAGAATTAAACTAATACTCAATTAATATATATACTGTCATTCATTTTTTCTTTCATCTTTATTTTCACTAAATGAGATAATGGCTACACTTCAAAATTTGTGGAAAATAAGATAACTTTACCTTTAAATAATTTGTAACGCGTGTAGCTACTGCTTTATCAAGAAGACGCTTCTTAACATAATATGCAAATTTCTCATATTTTGAACATTTCCCTTATTTCATTGGAAAGTTGTTGCTCTGTTGCATCTATTATTTCTTCCTCTACAAATCTTCTCTGCAGTTTTTTGATCTGATACAGAAAGTAGCTCCATAAGATTTTTGGTAATTCTGGCTATGTTCTTCCACCAGTTCATCGACGTCGTTGCCATATACTTCTAACCCCATAATTTTGGTCAGAAGCAAAATATTATTGACTAAGGCTTGTCAGGCGTTTGTTTAAACTCTTTGGTGTGAAATTCGACAACGCTATCCGGCCGAAATTTTTTCCAGGTAAATATAAGAGTTCTCTTCAAATTGTTCAATGCCGACAGATATAAGGTAATCCTTCATGTGATGTCACGGTGACTCCTTGTCACATCGCTCGCTAAGCGAGTCGCATTTTTTAAAAATATTTTATTTGCTCGTTATGCAAGGTCCAAATATATTACTAACTGAGTTGCGATTATTTAAGTCTTTTCTTACATTTTTCTTTGAATTTCCTGATAAACTAATATTATCGTATGCTTTTCATAAAAACTTATTGCTTCCAGAATAAATTGAATCTTTTTTTTTTATTTATATAACCTGCAATTTCACATTACGAGTAAGACAAAAATAAAAACGTTCTTAAGTAATCTTTGGAAAGAACAATTTAAACAAATTTTGGAAAATATATACCATTTTCTGAATAGTGTAACATGTAAAGTAATTAAATTGATAAGATTTCTTTAGAATAATCTTATTTTTCAAGTAATCAAAACAAAAATCTTCTGTTAGAATATAATATTATATCCTGACTTAAAATTTTAAAGTTTCCCAAAATTAAAAATATATCTGTTAAAGTATAAAACTTACGCAAAAATTATACTTCAAAATGCCTACCTTAGGATTTATTAAAAAATGGATCTGGAATAAAACAAAAATACATCGTAGTATTGGTTGAGCAGAACTCAGCTGATTTACACAATGTTTCATAGATACATGAATTGACACAGCTTCCATCATTGAGGTGACAAGAACAGCGCCGCCTGTAACTATAGAAAAATACCATTTTAAATAATTAAAAAATGTCATCAAAATGCAAGTTATATGCCGCATATTTCAGAGGATAAACCGAGAGTACACATTTTTTTTCAAAAATTTACCGCAGGTTCAAATCTTGGATATAAGCCGAAATATAAATTTTAAAAGAAAACGCACGTTGAAATTTGCCGTCATACGGACGAAAATAATGGCGAATAGGAAAAACGAGTGGAATATTTTTCATTTAAGTCTCTATAAAGTAAAATGACAAATTCAATTTAAGGTTAGTGCAAGTTTTTTTTTCTTTCATTTGCTTTTTTTTTTGTATTTAATCTGCTCTATTAGCATTAGTCTTAAATTTTTATACAATTTAATTTTTTGTTTAAAGAGGAGTGGGAAGAGAAGTTTTTATACAGCAAATTTCAAATTACAATCGATTGCGTTAGCGAAAAATTCTAACAGCATGGCATTTCTCCATATATTTTCCGACAGACGCAACCAGGTACACAATTTTGAAAATGAAAACTCATTTTCACAAAAATAATAATTTATTTCCTTTTAAATTTATTTTTTAAACCCAAGAAATATAAACTATACAAATAAAAATTGCAATATTTGGAAATAGTTCGCAATTTATCGCTCGTCCCTGGTCAACAAAAGTGTACCTATTTTTTTTGCGAGATTAGCAAATCCGTATGTAATATTTATGCACAAAATTTTTTTAGAAGACTAATCTTTTTTAAAGCAAAATGATTCATTAAAATATTTAATAGCATTCATGTTACGTAATTTTAAAAACTACATTCTAAAAATACTCCATAGTTCAGAGATATAGCTACTATTTTCACAAAGACAATTATGAAAGGTACATTCTAGCGAGATAAAAACATACAAGATCCGGTATCCATATTAAATACTTTTCATCCTCATTTTTCATTTTAAATTACTTTTTATTTAAAAGCACATATGATAATGATAGTAATGATTAATATTTGTATGAATTTTTGCTTTCCCCTTTTGATACAAGACTGATCAATCAGAAGAAGAAAAACTAGTTTATCTTGAGTTATCAAAGGACTGCATTATTTTTTAATTCTTTAATAATCCTTTTCTTTACAGGATGTGTCAGAAATTCACATAAATATCAGAAAACACACTGATGCTGGTCTACATTATACTGTCCTTTTATTTTGTTACCTATTTAAAACATCATTTCAAATCAATAAGATATGACTTTCTAATCGATTAACATTATTTTAGTTAATGTATTTTTTCCTTGCGAATATACACATACACTTATTCATGTGTCTTAATAAAAATTCAATATCTATTATTTTTTAAGTGAAAATATCATTTTAACCATAATCAGAAATTATCCAAATCTATGTTTCATTTAAAATTTAATTTAGAGAAATTTACAACTGCCTTCATTTATGGAATATCAATATCAAATAAGCCAGAGAGATATCTTCAAACTAGAAAACATGTAGAAATGAAATGGCAAATTTCTTTGCTCAGACAAATTTATTCAGAAAGCAAGATATTAAAATCCAATCGGATTAGTTATGTGATCACATTTGTCAGAATTATTGGCATTCATAAGACATCAATTAAATATATTTCTTTTGCTTCCACTTTTAGAGATATTAGTATCAATAAGAAAGCAATTAAAAACATTTGTTTTTATTTTGCTTCCTTCTAAATGAACAAATTACAAAAGGCATTCAGTAAATCCATGATAGTTTAAAATATTAATACAAAAACACCCAACAGCCAATTCATAAGTCTGCATCAGCAACAGTGAGATAGCAAAACCAGTTCTTGAATTAGTGAAACAAGTAAAAAGGATCATCAATATCTTTGCATATTATGAGATCAAGTATTAAAAAGATATCACACATACTTATTATAAATTTAAACTATTTATTCAACATAAGCAGACAGCCAAAATCTATCACTTTTAAACATCCTCCCTCAAGAATGAAGGAATGCTGGTTTTAAAAGAAAAATCTGACACACAAAAAAAGGAACAAACGTTTGCTTTTGATTAAAGTATTAGTTCTGATTAGCATGAATTAACACAAGTGGAGAACAACATAATATAAATAATAATTAAAACAAAAAACGGATTCATCTATAAAACTTTCAATTAATTAAATTTTACAATTTTAAAAACACTAGAAGATAATAAAAATTTAAGTATTTTTACAAAATAAGCATTAAAATGCATGAAAAATACCTAATCAAATATGAAAAAAAAATCAAAAGAAAAAGGTAATAAATTATTAAACTAAGTATAAAACGAAAAAAAAAAAAGATTAAAAATAAAGCTTAAAATTAACAAAAAATGCATAAAAGAAAAAAAGATCTCAAAGCCTATAAGCATGTAGGAATACAGCATAATAAATTACTGGTTTTTAGAGTAAAGCCTTCAGCTTCAAATGAAGAAATTATTTCTAAAAACTTAATTCATATACTTCATTGAAATAAAAATGCTAACTAATATTGTAGTCATTGTTATTTATCTTTGATTAGCAAGTAAAATGTCTTAAAATTCATTCTCATGCATATTGAAAGTGCTTGGATGCAAAAATTCTAAAACCGCTAACATGCAGAAAACCATCTTTGGGTAAACTACTAGCACATTACCAGAATGAAGAATGATTGAATCACTCCATTTTTCCCAAAATTGTACTTCCGATCATTACAGAGGTTAGCTTGGAAAAGAAAAATTAAACATAAAAGCAGCTGTTAAAGATATTCAAAATAGTACAATTTGATAAGATAAATATTGTAAAATTTAAAAAAAAAATGCACTGAAAATAAGAATATAGATTGCATATATATTAGAGAACATTTATTCTAATTAGCTGAGATTACAGTATTCACAGTAGAAATAATGTAAGAGAATAATTAAAAGATAAATATATAGATAGAATGTTAATCTTTCTGCTAAGTGTATAGTTAAATAACTTACTAAAACCCCTAAAATATTAAAATTAGATTTATATATGTATATGTTTCCTCAATATGCTATACAAGAACACTTCTCTCTTAGGAGAACTTTGAGAATAAAGATTACAAGTTCGAATTCACTTTTTTAAGTTTGAAAGTCACGTTCCTGAATAGTTTTTAGGATTTTTGTCTAGCTGAGAATCTTAGGATAATCGGAAATAATCTTAGAGATGAATCTTTTACTATAAACTGGCAATAACTTGAAATATGTCATGGTATAGTTTTGTTCGAGGAATATTTCTGAAAGAAAATAGACTTTTGCATAGTAGCTCTGTTGCATTTTACTGCAAACCTCAGTTAAGTACTATTTTAAAAATTACATTACTATACAGTAGTTTTTAATGGTCACTAGGAATATAAAACATTTTCCTTTAAAAAATTCATCAAAAGCTCCGAACGAATTACAAATTCAAGCCCTTTATGATTTTATTTTATGTATAAAAGGCAACAAATCCAGGCTTCCCTAAAATAGCTTAACTATTTATAATCTTCAAGACAGATTCCAAAAGTGAATCCACAAAGATACCCATCTTTAGAATGTCATTTCAGTCAAATGATCCTACATGCTAACATTATGCGCATTTGTGTACATAGAACTCCTACATTGAATCAAATAATGAAAAATTCAATATAATTTCATTTAGCTGAAACTTTACTTCTATAAACGAATGTATTTTATTGCAAACATAAATAGATGTACATATTTAATAACAATCTTAATACAATAATATCTTCCATTAAATATTCTTACAAAGAAGAAAGAGAATTCATGTAACAATGGTAATATACTTACTAGCTGTTCCAACTCTAAAAAATAAATTTATGTCAGTTATGCATTTTTCTGGTGCAGTTTTCTGTAATGTAGGAGAGAGTCTGCAATCATTTTCATCATTCTTGCTTGAAGTAACTTGCTGATGCAATTTGACACCATGAATGATTACGAAAACCATAATTCCTATGCCAAGAAGGTAAACAAATAGGTAGTCCTGAATAAAATAATTTTAAATATTTCAAACAATCCATTTCTGAAAAATATATACTTAAAAAATAATAAAGTTAATTTTTTCATAAAATATAACTCATTAAAAATATTCTGCAGGCTGCAATGTAAATGTTTATTACAAATATACAGACCATAAATACTTCTATATAACTTATATACAATACAAATGGGGGGGGGGAAGCCCTGCAACAAATAATTACAAGAGTAAATAAAAATATTTACAATTTTTTCCTTCAAAGATTTTATTTGTAATTAATTTTTTGTACATCATTTTACTTTTAAACAAGACTTTAAAAATCTTGAAATGAATTGAAGCATATTGAATAAAAAATCTTATTCAGGAAAAATTCTGAAATTTCAAAGAAAGAAGTCATGAGGTAAAGTCAAAGGAGTAAAGAAGTGAAGTCAGAAATATAAATGATTTTATATTGTGTTAAGCAAATAATTGATATTTTCTGAAATTTTGAAGTTACAAAATTAAAGGTATAAGTTTCTTTGTTAATAAAATTCTACAGTGACAATTGGAGCAATCTAATGTTGTTCCATGAAATTTTTAAAGATTTAAAAATTACCTAACCATTTAAAAATTACATAACAGGCTACAATTTATTGCTTTAAAAAGCATCTGAATTTGATCCGACTGCTGTGAAATTGTATTGAAGAGCATGTTAAAAGCTTTAGAAAGCCTAGATGAGGAAAAAAGGTCAAATTTTTGCAAATCCCTTTTAGTATCTATCTGCATATTATAAAGATGAGAGAACATAAGGCTTTGAATTCTATCAAACTAATAAGTATCATTCAAAATAAGATATTGGTAACAGAAAACAGATTCTATATGCACATTTTAGATGAGCTACAAGCTTGAAATAACGTTATCTTATCATAAATAGGTATAACCATTTTGCAAATACCCCGCCCCCCCTTTATCAACATTTTTGCAAGCTTCTCAAGCAATGGCAGTATCAAAGTACATTCTTATCTCACAATAGAAACTAAGAATATTTATAATGAATTTAACAACATGTATAATGTGCAGATGCCTAATAACTTAAATAAACCATGAAACCCGTAGTAAACTTTTAATTAATAATGTTAGTGAAACTGTAAAGAAATAAAAAATTTTATAACATCTGGAACATTTTTATTTTACCAACTAATTAGAAAATGAATATTTTCATAATACATCTCAAACAGGGTTCCCACTCTTTACCCACATAAAAATGTAAGTCCTTTTTAAGGGTTTTTTTTAAAAAAGCAACTCTCTATTAGTAAGACAGTATGGAATACAATGATTTGATGTACTATTAACAATTAATTTAACAAATTTATTACAAACATAGTTGAAGATAAAATTTCCCATCTAAATACTAACATTTTAGTTTGCCTTTACAAATAATTAAATAAAACAAAAAATTTAATTAGAAACGGTAACTGGCATTTCAAAAACTTGCTAATTATGCATAATGTTTTTTAAAAAAAGGAACATAATTTATATTTTTATCACAAATTTACTCACCATAATAACATGAAGAGTACGAAAACTGCAACTCCCCCCCCCAAGAGTCAAAATTTGTGTTTGAATATAGAGAAATACATCAGGCCCAATAGAAGAAAAAAAATTAATGTTCTTTCAACTCTTTGTGCATAGCATTTCACTTTTTCGCAATATTTTCTGTTTTTTTTTTACCCCCTGAGCAGCAAAAAATGTTCTACTGGAGGACATATTTTATATCATTTTTCAAATCGACTTTCTCTGCTAATTTTTCAGAACTTTTTTCAATTCTTCAAGTGCACTTAGCATGATTTCCAATTTTTTATTCATTTAAACAATCAGAAAAGCATTTCCTTTTACTGTTGAATTTCTTTTCATTTAATATTCAAGGTAAGCCAAATATTTTTGTCTTGTTCCTGCTACAGAAAATCTCGATTCTTTCAAGATTTCACGGCAATTTGAATTTTCAGAATATTTCAAATAAGGATTTTGTTGTGCAATAAAACTGTTCTTTTAGGTTTTCAATTTCGATTCTTTTAGCACAAGAAACACTTTTTGTATCAACTAGCCCACGAGAAAGCATTAAAAGTGTTTTCCATAGTTTACTTAAATTTTCATTTTTATTTTTGGATGGGAATTTAGGAAAACTCAATATTAACTGTTTCTGATGGATCATACGCAGAAATTCTGAAGAATTAGCTATTACTATTTTACTTATAAAAAGAATTAAACTCAACTAATATATAATCGCATTCATTACTTTTATATGCTATATTATCGTTTAATGAGAATACATTTTAAAAATTGTCATAACAATTTGAAGACAGTTTACTTGACTCAATACAAAATAAGCATCTATTTAGAAACAAAAACAGATTTTTCTAACATTTTTTAGCATTGTCAACATAAATATTTGGTATTGTTATTTTAAATCAAAAATATCTTTTTCAGAAATACTCAATGTTTAAAATCTGGTCTCCAGTAAATTCAAGACTTATCTTCAAAAGCGGGACAAAAACTGACTCTTCTTCACAATTAAATATTGATAATTTGTGACCACTATTCATGATTTCCAATGAATTTTTTCACTACAAGTACATCAATTACATCTAGGATCAATTTTTTATAGATCACCAGCAAAGAATGACATACAAATATTCCAAGACTGATAAAGAGTTAAAAATGCTACTATCATCTGGGCAAAAAAAAAAAAAAAAAAGCATATGCCAAATTATTTTTATCATCCTGTAATACTATAGCATGTAATTTACAACTAACTTTTGGAAAATTCCCCTTTTCACAATCAACACAATTTTACATATTATCCAAAACTTCTAACATTCTTTCAGCTATTGGTATGTTTTCCAGACATCTATGGGAGCAAAATTTTCATTTTTTTTCAAAGAAATGTAGTTTTTATGTGCTGGGGAATATGAGCTTTAAATAATCAATAATGAGCTGAAAATAGGTGGATCAAATTCCACTTCGCTGCTTTATGTCCTAATTTAAAAACATTTCAAATACAGAAACCACAGATGCCTACATTTAACAACTCTGATTTATTCTTGGATAGTGTGGACGAATTTCCAGTTAATCCATTTTAATATGCATCACCTTCCTCAAATCAACTTTTTGTGGCATCATAAAATGCTTTTCAACGTGTATTCTATTATAGAATAGCTCATAAAAACTGAAGTTAAATAATTGTAACAATTTTTGGGCATCCCAGTTCCAGAATCTTATTAGTATGTCCATCCGTTTTGTAGAGACTTATTTAAAAATTCACCAATTAACTAAGTATAATTTTCAATATTGGTACCAAATTAATACAGTAGTGAAGGAAAATATGGAACAATTCTAAAACAATTGAAAGGTGAAAGTCAATGTTCATCCTAGAATTTGATTTTGCATCGTAGATAAATCAGCTTTCACTTTTGCAAATTTCATTGTTAGGAACTCAAGCGAGGGGAAGGGGGAGTAAGGTTCCAGGGGGCCTTAGAGAAAAAAAAAAAAGAAAAAAAAAAAAAAAAGAATGACGGCATTTTTCAGCTCTCAGAAGGATTTTGGTGCTTAAGGTATTTTTAAGGTTTTGATAAGACCTATAGGAATTCTGTCAAAGAATGTACTTTCAATCAACACAAATATTAATCAAAATCTTAAATGCTAATAGTTACCAACCTGAATGTAGTTTAAAATTACTATATTTAAACTGCATAAGCATAGTGATTTATATAAAAACATCAGTGATCCTAAGAAAATTGATTAAAAATTTACAATTTTTCTTTAAAATTTGGTAATAAATTTTTAGTTCAAACGTAATTACTACTTCATGTTAAAAATCAATTGATATGCATGTAAGTAAATTCATTTGTTTATAAAGAACATTATAGGGAATAATATGAAATAAAAGGTAAAAGTATAACATTTATACTTTTACCTTTAGGAGAAGTCTAACTAATCTGAAATAAATAATCTCAAAATTGTAGTTAAGCTCGATTTCAAAAGTATAAAGAAATGTTATAAATCAAGATGTCTATCAAATCAAAAATGCTTTTTCAGTAAATTAATAAATTCAAAAAGGAAATTGTTATACTATAATCGCCTTTCTGAAAAAAATTAATAGGCAGTAATATTACAAAAGTCCAATAAATAAATAAAATCATGAAAGGAAAAGACATAATAACAAGAAGTTCTTAGAAATATATCAGATTAATATGACAAAAGTATTGATGCTGTTTTAATAGTTGCTACTTGCCATAGTATAATGTTAATTTTTAAGGTATTATGGTATCTAAATTAGATAAAAGTTAAATAAAATTAAGTCAATCACTGAAATTTGTTCTTTATCATGCAGTCTTGAATACATAAAAGCTTCAATTATCTCAGCTGCATATATGTGACAACTCCTTATGGTCAATTCAAGTTTAATGCTTCTTGTTATTGCCATTTTATAAACATGGGCACATTTGTTACTGGATTATCATGACATTAATACTGCATTTTAGACAGTTTAAAGTACTTATGTAGTACTGCATAAATACCATTAATCTGATTTAAGTAGCCTTCAATTATAATTATTTTACATTAATAAGGTTCTTCAGTTGCTAATACATATTTTAAGTCTGTAAAAGTTCTTACATGAAAATAAAACAAAGGCAAAGATCCAGGCAACATTTCTGTGATGACAGCTGCAGCTGTTACCACAATCAAAACTTCAGCATATATACCACTTAACGAATGCAACACATCACCATCTCTAGAACTATAAAGAGAAAGGATTCAATATAAAATGTCAAAATTCTGCATGATTTAAAAAAAAGACAAAAAAAAAGTTTTATGGTAACTGTTTTAATGGAATGGTGCAATAAATATGTTACCACACTTTTGACACTTAATATCACCAATATTAAAGTTATAAATTGTGTTCCAAGAGCATTGATACTTTATCATTGTAATAAAGTTATGCTACAAGAAAACATCCAACTGACAATAGCTTCAGAATGGATACTAATATACTGTTGGAAACAGTTAATTACATTCATTAAAGTGTACCAGGAGATTTACAGTAACAATTATGCAGTCCAGCAATCAAAAGTAGGTATTTGCAGATTTACGCATACCTACACATCTTGAAAATGTACTTTGATTATCAAATTTTCATTTCCTTCCCACCTTACCAATATTTTCTGGCAACTTAAAAATAAGACAGAAAATCAAAAGCAGTAATTAACTACATTATGTACGAATTTTTGTACTAAGACATCTGAATTTACACTCTAAATTGTAACACTTTAATTTGTGACTAATCTTTCAAAACTCTGATTAAACATATTGCTGGGACTTAGATTAAAAAGATTTCGATTTAACACTTAAGGTGGCCTTTATTACTTTGAGGGGATATTGGGAGAGATTATCCGAGGGGGAATCTTCCCTGTGCAGACCCTTCCCATATTCATTAAAGCAATAAGGAGTAGAGAATAATCAATGGAAAAAAATTAGTTGTGTATTTTCATAGTCTCTACTTGCATATAATATAAAGGATTTTATGGCTAAATAGTATAAAGAAATCCTTCCATTGCAGCATGATAAATGGCAAACACGGATACTGACTATACTAATTGTAAAGCATGAACAGCAAAATATTGAAGAAACCAATATTTTTGTTCTTATGCCAAAAGTTCACAAAGGTTGTCTGAACTTTTAATTTAGAATAGGAATTCTCTTTCAAATAGCACAAGAGAATCCGGAGGACTACACAGCCTTTCTTCACACTGAATAATATCAGTCACATAAATGCCAACTATCTTAATCCAGTGTTACACAGACACTTTCTTTTCTGAATTACATTATTGCCTTTATTTTTCTAAATGTTCAATTTTTTGTCTCTTTTTACCTATTACAATTAATGATTAAGTATGAATAACATGTTACAGAATAATTATTATCAACTACAATCTATTAATAAATTTTTTTTATCTGTTTTTAATAGAAAAATCATTATTGAAATGTCAGCTATAATAGCTTTTATTAGACTATCATTGTGTAATGAGAGATTTTTTGTTAATTATATATAAAGTATAGTATTTTTGAAGTTTCTATTTCATTACTGAATATTTAAAATATAACAATTCTTCATAAATTGATTTAAATATCTCTTTTGATATCCGAACTGTTTTTGTAACAAAAATCGCCATAACTATTTTTTTAAACAACTTTTTTCCCTCCTCCGAATAGTAATATTTCTCCAAATTTCATGTAACAGATTTTTCTTGTTTCAACATTCAACAAAGCTTTAAAAACATTATCTTGTATTTACTAAATTCCTTTGTCAAAACAAATAAATAAATAAAATTTGATATATGCATTTATTAATATTTTGAAAGTTTAGAAATATGAAAAATAATAACATTTTGAATGTGATATTATAACTACCAGCTTTTTTTTTCTTTCAATAATTTAGAACAAAATTCTCATGTACAAATTGTTGGAATTATTGTACGAGAATTTTGTTAAAAAAATTATGTGTTCTAGAAATATGACAGAAAAATTCAAAATAATATTTTAAATTAGAAAATCAACTTAAAAATCAATTAAACAAATTTTTTATATTTCAAAAGTAAAAATAAACAAATAAAATTTTCAGATTAAATATTGGAGGAATATGTTACTTTAGAAACGTATTTCGTTGACTGTTAACTTCTAGAATTTCTTTTTGCAAAATTTATTTTTTCGGAAACAAAGTGGGAATTCTTATTTCAAAAAGAATCTTGTATTTTATCATTTTAGAAATATGCTAGAAGATTCCAAATATTTTATAATTAGAGAATCATTTTTTAAAAATGAATTAGCAAAACTCTTCATTCTGAAAGAAAATAAAATGTTAAATTCTCACATTGAATGTTTGCACCAAAGTCCGTTGCAAAACCACAAAACAATTACTCAAAGCTATGCACCAAAATATTTATTACTTTGAACGGCAGGGTGTAAATGGACGCTTGGAAAGAAGAGTCCAAGATGCGACATGTTCTGAAAATTCCCAATGTTTGGGTGGGGATGGGGATCACTTGAGAATTGCTTCAATGTTAAAATTAGAAATATTTAAGATCTTGTATAGAGACTCGATAAAAATTTAAATTCAGTATTGGATTTTCTACAACTTTCAATCAATCAATCTCGTAAAATTCAACGTTTTTTTTTAAGCCACTTTGAAACTAAGCATATGTTAGCTCAACATTTAATGACTGAACAGTCAGACAGTTAATATATGGAGAATTAAAAATTGGTTTCTCAAATTGTAGTCATGTAGTATAAGAAGCAACACAAAACTATAAATCATTTAATAAAATTAAAGCACAAGATCGCTGGCATCCTGGTTCAAGCATGGTTGTTCTTCTGTGTTCTATCTGTGAGGTGTGTGAATGAGCTCCCCTGTAAAAAAGGTGTGTGAGTGTCATCTTCATTTGAGCTAGAAGTTAGACTTCTGCCCTGGGGTGCTCAGAGGTCTTTACCCTCAGAAACTACTGCACCCCCTTTCCATAGTCACACGGACATGACATCATCATCAAACCACGAGATCTTAGAAAATGATCAGGTCAACACAAGTTGATTTCAAAAAAGAAAATTAGAAATATTCTATATTTTAATCCTGTATTTCTAAATGATGCATCTACAATCAAAATATGATAACTGCATCTAATAAGATAAACATGGACATAGATCCTTTGTAACCAGATAGAAACCTTTATATATAAAGTCAAATCTAGTTAACAAAAAAATAAATTCAAATGGATCACCAGTGATTATAGAAGCACTTATGCTATTATTATTCTTAAAACATATGTAAGTTTAGGCTAAAAAAAAAAAAAAAACTTATAATTTGCATCAATGATCAAAATTATACAAGCTTACATGTTTCGTATGTCATTCAGACATTTAAAGCTGATTAAATGTTTCATTCTGTATTATTTCTAATTAAAAAAAAGAAGAAAATTCACTCACTGGAAAAGATATTTATGACCCATTAAGAAACTAGATTGCTAATTATCAATATGTAACCTCATTTTAATAAAAGAAAATTGTGAAATGACATCAAATAAAAAATACTTTACCTTCGAGCACAATTTTCAGCTACATTGATGCTTTCAAAACTAATTTTTCCATCTCTGTAATCCTTTAATTCATGCAGTGGATACTGCTCAGGTTCAGCAAATGATGTATCTAGGTCATTCCCATCTCTTCTGGGATCAGAACAAGTTTTGTTCTCCATTACTTTAGAAGACATAAGAACAATTTATTTTCCCACTTCTAGCAAGATATAAGAAATAAGATATGCATTTTTATGACTAGCTAATTAAAATGTCACCACACTCTCGAACAATGCAGCATACAATTTGTGACTGACAAAATATATACATGAAATAATTAATGTACCAGGAATGTTGCATTACTGCAAATTAATAACTGCCATGTTTAAAACATATTAGTGAAAAAAATTATTTCTGACTCAAAATAATCCTGGTGAAGACATTGCACATTTAATATACATTTATTCACATTAGTTTATTTCTTGCATTACCAACCATTTGCCTCAATAATGATATTCAATTTCTTAATTTAGACAAAGATCATATTGAGAAAAAAATACTTTATTATTCTTAAGAGGTATATGAATAAAATTTTTAAAGCATTCCAATAAAAAAAATATATTTAATGCATTTTAGTGTTCTAAGCAAAGATGGAGAAAATTAAACCAATATTTCCTCATTCTAGATTACAATCTAAATGAAATTTTTTTTAAAAAAAGTGTTCTCTTGTGGTGATTGCATATTTCACCATTAATGCTTACAAAAATACTGCATTAATCGAAAAAGAGTTAAAAGTTTAATTTCTGCTTATTCCCAATTTATTTTAGAATAAATATATATAGAAAAAAAAAATCCCAAACAATATTAAAAATTATAAAAGATAATAACACTGTCAAGCAAAAACAAAGATATATAATAATGAAAATGGTAATAAAAGGTATGTATACACACACACAAATGTATTATAATTAGTAACATATATGCAACTTTTATAGTTCAATGAATACAAACGTAAAATCTTATCAACTATTAGAAGTTCCATAATTCTTATTAAAACAATTTTGTATTTTTTTTACAAACTGTAACATCAAATATTAAAAAAAAATTTCATGATTTTGATGCAATCATTATAACTACAGCTACCCGACAATAAATCAATCACAATTTTATTATTTTATTTTTAATTAATACCTCAAGCTTGAATGTTTACAGCTGAAGATTAATTATAATAAATGAGTTGAGAGTATTCTTTGAAAATTAATGCACCCAAATGCCAACCAACATACATAAAAACCGTCCATAATATCATTTGGCTTTATAAATAGCCTATGAACAATAATGATCAACGATTTGAATACTTCTGAATAACTGACAAAATTTTACACTTGTATTTCAAGCCAAGAAATTTAGATAAATAGAATTAATTTATGTAATAGTTATTCGAAATATGTACAAATATTTCAAAGACACTCACTCGGATATCAATTTCAAAAGCAAATGTCATTTAAGGCTCAATTAAATACTTCTGTATACGAGTCCTTTGATATTTTGGAATTATCAAATTCAATGTCTTGTAATGAATGCCTATCATAAATCATATAAGATATCTGTAAACTACAGGCTCTTTTGAGGCTGTGTGTGACGTAATTGCCGCGCCGCCCATCATCCGGGTATGCTTCTAAACAAGCTATTCTTTTTCTCTTTGGAACGCACTCGCGCGCACTGCCTCGGTGAAGCTCGTAGAAAAATCAAGTATTTAATTTCTTTAGTTAAATTGTAAATAAAATTATTTTTCTAAAACGCTGCAATAATTGGAGTCGCGACAAATACACGCAACCCCAATTACGACATGGTGACTTGCGGACGCTAAAAATTTTATCAGCTGTCATTTGATTAATCATACTTCCGTTTTCAAAGAATTCCGACATGGATGAAGTATCTGCAGTGAAGATACCCTCATTGAATTATGCTGATCCACAACTTCGGTTTCTTTATGGTGGAAGCTGCATTTGAATTAGCAGGGCCAAAGCCGATAACTGCAAGCAAAACTAAATTCAACTACTGTGTTGCGCATATTCCACCTAAAGCTGCATCTATTGTTCGGGACATCATAATTAACCCTGATGAAGTGGATCCTTACCAGCAATTGAAATCGGAGGTAATAAAAAGATGCGGAGAATCGAAATCAAGAAATCCGAAGTCTTCTCACCGGCGAGCAATTAGGAGATCGGAAACCCAGCGAGCTACTTCGTGTTATGCAGAGGTGTGCGGAAAGCCACCACATTTCTGATGCTCTCCTGTTAGAACTCTTTCTTCAACAAATGCCAAGTAACGTGCAATCTATTCTAACAGCTATCACACCTCTCAACGCCACTCAAGCTGCAGAAATGGCTGATAGAATTTTGGAAGTGACACCAATAAAGTTAAGCAAAATTTCAAGCTCTGATTATATAGTGCAATTTTGAATAGTGCTTATTCTCACTCAGATCTTACAGAGGAAATTAGAGCACTTCGAAAAGTAACGTCTTTGCGCAGATCAAGAAGTGTCTCTCGACGACGCAATCACTTTCGCTTTCGAAAGCGCAGCTTTTTTGTGTCCAAAGACATCTGCTGGCATAATGAAAAGTTCCAAAACAACGCCAAGAAGTGTGTTAAGCTGTGTTCCTTCTCGGGAAATGTCGACGGGCAGCCTTAGAAGCGACTAACCTCCTGCCCGCTGAAACATCACAACATTATCGCCTATTCATATTTGATAGAAAGACTTTCTTTCCTTATAAATACTGGAAGTGACTGTTGTGTTTTCCCGGCAAATAAAAATGAAATAAAACAATACCCCATTCAAATTTTTCATGCTGGAAATGGCACACCAATAGAGGTTTATGGAAAAAATTATCTTTAGGTTTAGGACTTCGAAAAAATTTTATATTTCCATTTTATATTTGTAATGTTTTTAGAGCAATAATTGGTGTTGATTTTTTTTTTTAATCATTTCAACTTAAAAGCTAATCCAAGAAAACGCTGTTTGTATAATAACGATACTAAATAAAAATGTAATGTTGTATATAAAAATGCTAATGTTTTATCTGTAAAAACAATATGTGGCAATGATCAGTATACTATTAAGTGAATTTTCTAACTTAACTAAATCGACTTGCATGGACCAAACTGTTTAGCATAATGTAATGCATCATATACAAACATTTGGTGCAGCTGTATTTGCCAAAGCCCGACGTTTGGCACTGATAGAATTGCCAAAATGAAATTCCAACACATGCTTAATTTAGGCCACAAACGCCCGTCAAGCAGTAATTATTTATCTCCATTACATATGGTTCCGAAAAAAGGATCATTAGATTGGCGCCCGGTTGGCGATTATCGCTCCTTAAATGCTCAGACGGTCCAAGAAAAATATCCAATTCCATGTATAGTTGATTTTGCTAGTGAATTACATGGTAATCAAATTTTTTCACATATCGATCTTGTAAAACCATTTCACCAAATTCCTATAGCTCCCGAAGGTATTCATTAAACCGCAATAATTACTCCTTTCGGTTTATTTGAAAGCACAAGAAAGCAATTTGGTTTATGCAATGCTTCTACCACTTTTCAAAGGTTTATAGATGAAGTAACTAGAGACTTGGAGGGTGTATATGCCTTTATTGGTGATATTTTAATAGCCTCAAAATCTCATCAGGAGCAGATGTACCATCTGAGAGCTCCTTTTACTAAATTGTGTAATTATGGATTAACAATTAATCATTCAAAATGTAAATTTGGTATATCTCTTAGAATTTTTAGGATATCAAATTTCAGAAAATGGTTTAAACCATTACCTGATCGTGTTGAAGCTATTCAGAAGTTTCCCATATCACAAACTTTAACTCAATTGCGTTGATTTTTAGGCATGCATAATTTTTACAGGAGATTCATTCCTAAAGCTGCTCAGATATTAGATCCTTTGAATAAATTCTTAGAAGGTCACAAAAATAAAAAGTAATTCTCACGTCCTCCTAAAAAGCCAGAAAATCCACTTCAATGGTCTGATGAAGCAGATAAAGCATTTACTTTGGCCAAGCAGGCACTTGCTAATGCTACTTTACTAAAATACCCCATTCTTGGTGCTGAATTAATTCTTTGGTCGGATGCATCAGATGTAGCAATCAGAAGCTGTTTGATGCAATTGTGCAATAATAAATGGGAACCAATAAAAGTCTGAGAAATTGGTCTACATATGATCGGGAATTGTACCCTATTTATGCATCGATAAAAAAAAAATTCCGTCATATGCTTGCTAATCGAAATTTCTCAATTTACACGGATCAGAAACCCTTAATTTTTGCATTCAAACAAAAACCTGAAAAATGTAGGCCACGTCAGCTCAGATATTTAGATTACATATCGCAGTTTTCACCTGACATTCGTCATGTTAACGAAAGAGATAACATAATTGCTGATGCTTTTTCGCGAATAAAAATGGATGCAATCGCAACTCCTTCAAAATTGGATTATAAAAAATTGCTCAAGAGCAATTGAAAGACTGAGTTGCAGCAATTATTACAGTCAAACACATTTCTAAAATTGCGAAAACATTATTTTCCCCTGGAAGATATCCATCTAATTTGTGACATGTCTCAAGCCCAACTCAGACATTTCATTCCAAAGGCATTTCGAAAGTAATTTTGAAAATGTCCATTTTTTTTATCTCATCCTGGTACATCAGCTACCTCAAATTTAATTTCCAAACGATTCATATGGCCAAAAAGAAAATCAGATATAAGAAATCGAGTTCGTGCAAATGTCAAATGCCAACATGCTAAGGTTTTTCAACATACCAAAGCTCCTCTTAGCACCTATGCCGAACCGGATGCTCGATTCTCTCATATTTATCTCGATTTCTTAGGACCCCTTCCCATTTCTGAAGGCTATCAGTATTGTCTCACGATTATAGATAGATTCAACAGATGGTCTGAGGTGATTCCAACAATTAATATGACATCTGAGAGCACTGCACGAGCACTTGTGCATGGTTGGATATCTAGTTTGGAACACCAATAACAATCAACACAGACCAAGGTCGAAATTTTGAATCCAAACTTTTTCGTGAACTCGCGAATATTTTAGGTAGTCACAGAATACATTCAGCTGCATACCATCCACAATCAAATGGTATGATAGAAAGACTACATAGACATCTTAAAGGTTCTCTTATGGCTCACAAAAATATAAAGTGGACAGAAACTTTGCCTATAGTTTTGCTAGGTTTGCATACTGCTATTAAAGAAGATCTCAATGCTACTAATTCTCAACTCGTACATGGCACTACACTGCGTTTACCATCAGATCTTTTGAGTGATGATTCTATTGCGAATGCAACTGTAACACCCACTTATGTGACAAATTTAGTTTCAATAATGAAAAAAAATTGAATCCAACAAATCCTATTCTTCATGGAAATTCTAAATTTTTCGTAAATCCATCCTTAACTTCATGCAGTCACATATTCCTTAGAGTTCGACCACCATTAACTCCTCCTTATTCTGGACGTTACTTAGTCAAATCTCGGACTGATAAACATTTTGTTCTAGATATAAATGGCAAAAATGTAACTGTCACCATATACAAATGTAAACCTGCCTATGAAATTTCGGAAACATCACCAAAAGTAGCTTTGTCAAACGGAAATTTACAATAAAATGATAACTCTAAAATTTTTTAAATAACCAGATATGGCAGAGTTGGTTATTTTCCTAAGCGACTGAACGAAGAAATTTAAAACATTTTTATATTTTATAATTCTTGTTCAATACATTGTTATTCATTTTTCTATTATATTGTAATAATTATTATAATTGCATTCACTTCCAAGTAATTTTCGTTTCCTTCGTCACTGGGGGGGGGGGGTCCTTTGTAGTAAATGCTATCATAAATCATATATAACTATCATAAATCATATCAGATATCTGTAAACTACAGGCTCCGTCGAAGCTGTTTGCGACGTAATTGCCGCGCCGCTCATCATCCGGGTATGCTTCTGAAAAAGCAATTCTCTCTTTCTTTTCGGAACGCTCTCGCGTGCACTGCCTCGGTGAAGCTCGTAGTAAAATCAAATTTTTTATTTCTTTAGTCAAACTGTAAATAATTTAATTTTTCTAAAACGTTGCAATAATTGGAGTCACAACAAATACAAGCAGTCCTAATTACGACAGTCTCTAAAAATGAGCTTTCACCTGTGTGAAAGTCATGACTAAACTTCCCTAAAATATTATTTTAATACATATGAATAAATGTATACTAAATATGTTATTTTATTATGTATTTAAAATGCAGAAAAATAAATGTTATTAAGCAGAAAACATTTGTTTAAAATTTGTCATGTATGGTTTAGTATTTTCATGCAATAAAAACACAAACTATTTTGTGAAAATCAACACAAATATATCCTCTTTTGATGCAAAAATCCCAAAAGAAGATAGAAAATAATGAGTGCTTCTATCTATTTTATATTACTTATCCTACAGGGGGCTAATTACTTCTCTTATAATTTCAGGTGTTCATAAAATAAGTAGGTGAACTATACATTTTGGTATGTTATGAAAACTTTGAGATCAAGAATATAAAACTTCTAGAATTTTAAGAAAATATACTAATAAGAAAAATCTGCATTTATGCTGAATGTAAAAAATGAAAAATGTTTTGACTACTTGATCAGTTAATAGTTCATATCTTTCATCATTTTGTATATTTTATAATACCTGACAAAATATTCTTTAACGTAGATAACAGAAATATGTAATAGTTAAAAACCAGAAATTTTAGCACTTAAAATAATATAATAGAGAATTGCAATGTATTAGTGATTATCATCCGAAACTTTTTTCTCGTTACAAAAACTATATACCTACTTTTACACACCACTGTATCGCAGCAAATAAATCATTCCTAATTTAAAAATAGTAATTAGATGAATTTAAAATAACTGCTTACTAATATTTCCATTGATAAATAAATTAATCATATGTTCCAAATTTTAATTATTTTCTAATATTATTTATGTATTATTATATAATATTTCTCAAATTTAAAATATTCATTTTAATCATTCCACAATAAGTGAAATTTTAATAATTTTTATTATATCATGAAAATACCTTAATAGAATCCTTTCATATATCACAGCTATATTCAAATGCAGCTGCACATATCATCCAGTAATAAAATGGCATGCAAAAAGACAAGACTATACATCAAGCGATACTATGCCCTTTTTCATCCAGCATAATATGTAATCCATTCGAACATTAAATTAATGCATCACACTTTAAATGCATCAGAATTAAACTAAAGTATATTTTCATAAATTTGAGATAACATTTTTCTTCTATTTTTATTGCTTCTTAAATAATCTATGCTAAATTACTACTATAAAAAAAAGGAGAAAATGCAACAGTTCTCCTAATCTAAATATGCTGCTTTATTATTTTTTTTTTATTTCCGATTCTGACCCATTTAAATCTGATACTTTTAATTGTTTCCACTAAAAGATTCACTGGGTGAATCAAATAAGATTTCTCATGAACTCATATATCATTACTAATATATATATATATATATATATATACACATATTCATGATAAATATTAGTTTTCCTATATTTGCATGAAAATGCTACGAATTTATGTTCTGAGACCTATGTACATTTCGTCTTTTTTTTAAATTTTAATTTTGAATATAAAATTACTATAAAATATCTGAATATAAAAAAATGAGAAATCTGAATGTTTTCTCTCTCTCTCTCTTTTTACATATACAGTAAATATGCAAGACATATATTAAATTAAAAATTAAGGTGTTTTTTTTTTTTTTACACACTTATCCTACTTTAAAAATATATAAAAATAATATATCTTGAAAATGCAACATAAACAGGAAGATTCTATAAAAATAAACACAAAAAGTGGAATATGATGATACATTATCAGAAAAATCAAAAGCAATGAAACATAAAATGAAAATAAAAGCAATACAATCCTGTAGAATAATAAATTTTACTAAAATAAGATGACCAATTCTTATTTATTCTAAAGTGGAAAATAAAAAATCCACTCTCTATAAAAAATAAACATCTCTAAAAGGTTTATTACTTTCAATAAAATGCTGCTGTATTTTTATAATTTGTTTCATAAGAACAACAAAATTTTGTAACAAGGGAAGGGGTTGAATTTTATTTGCAATCAAAAGGTATTAGAACAAACTAAATGCATATGAGAAGTAAGAAAATTGCATTAAACATTAAAAAAAATTCTGCAGATGCTTTTAAAATGGTTGATATTTCAAATCATCAACTTATTAGAAGAACAAATTTCATGCCAGAAATTCTGTTTATAACATGATAGTGGTTTAGAAATTGCTCGATTTTAACATATGTTCCCAAAATTACCAATAACTTTATATAAATCTAATCGTATAACTACAAAAAATTTTTTCTAATGAAATAACACAGTCTATTTAAAAAAATATATTACTGTTTTGATTTCTAATCATTTAATATTCATGAATACATCTCATTTATGTATACACTTATTTAATTTTAAAACTGAAAGCTAAAATTAAACCAATCGCATATCTTATTATTCAATGCAAAAAGTAACCATTAAGTATTCTGAGCATCTTAGTTGAATCAATTCAACAACGTATTTCTAAAACTAAAGAAGCTAATTAGAAAACAGAAGAAACCATTTTAAGAGTTAAGTATCTAAAGAACATTTAAGATGTAAATGGATTTAAAATTAAATTGGAATGTCTATAAATGTTGTAATTTTTCAGTGTTAATTTTCAAATGATAATTTAATGCAAGTAAAAAGCATGATCAAACAGTTTGATTTTATACTATATAGCTTTTCTTGAAAAAGTCATTTCAATAAGCAAATTTCAACAAAAAATATTTTAACAAACAAACTGCTGCAAGATAATTAACAGCAATTATTTTTCATATAATAAAACTTTCTATGACTAAAAATCTTTAATACTGCGATTCATATTAAAATAATACCAATGAAATAATAATAGTGCAATAACAATACCTTGACATTTTCTGTTTAGAGAATACAAACATAAATACAAGCCTGGAATATTAAGTATGCAAAATAGCTAACAGCATTGGTGCCCCCAAGAATTTTTTCAATCTTTTATGAGTAATTTAATCATAGGCTTTTATTTAATATACAAAGGCCATACATTTGGGGTTATTCAAATTAAAATAAGTATTATTTAAACTTTGGAACAATTATTATTACAAAATTCCTAATTAATTGCTTTTTGTAAGTTTTATATTATGTGCCAAAATTATATGTTACTTTATAATTAGAAAACGCCAATTTTATATTTGCAATTTAAAGTATAAGAATAACTCACAATTGTTTAAAACTGTGTTTTTAATTTTTTTTATATTCAAAACACATAAATCAACTCTTGAAAGTACTCTGAAATTAAATGTATAAAAACAGATTACAAGCAATATATTAAATGGCACATTTTGATAAAGAGATTAAATTAAAATCATTAAAAATCTTTTGACAAGCAAATTTATGCTTATACTTTAAATGATGAAAATAAATAGTTGGACATAATGAACACAAATAATGGTGCAAACTATAAAACAAATATAAAGTTTGAAATCTAATGCAAGCAGTATTGAAAAATGCTCCTGCAATGCAACCAGATATTTGAAGCGGAGGGGGGGGGGGGAATCCTAGCAATAACAATTCACCATTCAAGAAAAAATGACGAAAAGCCTTTTTAATAAAATGAATTCGGCAGATTCAAACACCAACGTTTAAAGATTTCGTTTGGGAAATACACAAAAATAAAGAGAATGAGCATATTACAGAAATTTGCCATATCAATTACTGTTACAGGAAAAGCAAAACACAACAATCATTCTTAAAAAATTAAGTACGGATTCTACCACCAGTTATAGAATGATGCGCCAATTAGCAGTCATTACCAATAATTAAAATGCATTCACTTACTTTTAAATTAAACAATGTTTCATTGAAATTAGAGTAGCACCATAAGCTTTTTCGCTTCTCTTATAATTGACAAATTTGGTTCTTTATAATGTTTCGTAATCATTTAACCCTAAGCAGATCCGGATCCGACAAGTGAACGGTATAATCCGAACATACTGAATTCCGGAATATAAGCAATTTAATTTCTGATTAATTTAATCCTATTAGCTCCATTTTCAAATTAGTTCCACTTTATATCAAAAGTGTCAAATACTTTGTTATTCAGTTTATCATTTCTTTATTTTTATTATTTAGTTATTTAAAACAATACAGACAATGAATCATTATTGCAAACAAAAAAATTTGAATCTTTTTTAATCTTTAAAATAATGAATATATCACAGTTATTTTCATACTTTTTTCTTATGTCTAATCCAATAATCTTGAAAATTTCAAAATTTACCAGAAAAAAAAATTGTGAAGTAACGAAATAAAAGTGAAAGCAAATGGCAGGTTTCTGCGATAACAATTTCAAAGCCGGTGTCCTGGCATAGGGGTAGCGCGTCTTCCATGTGATCTGGGCGTCCTGCGTTCGAGTCCCGGTTCGAACATGATTGTTCTTCATCTGTTCTATGTGTGAATGTGCCCCCCCCCCCTGTAAAAAGGGGTTGTGTAAGCGAATGTGATGCGTGAGTAGCTAAGACATACTCTTGGCCCTAGTTGGCGCTATTAAAACAAGAGACGCTCCCTTGACTTAAAATCGCTGACTTCGTCAGCGAGCTTGTCCATAGTAAGTGCCATTATAAATAACAACAAGTTTCAGAATATTTCAAATATATATTTAACTGCGATTCGTCAAATTTCACACTGCGGCAATAATCAATAAAGGATTTTAAATTTGAATGGTTGAAAATTTGAAGCCAACGTATTTTAAGAGTTGAAAAAAAAAAGATTTTTATCAAAAAGTAAGCTTTAAAAATTGATTATCTTAAATTACAAACATTATATACCAACTAATAATTGCGTTATTTTGATTATTTAATAAAATTAACTTTTCTAAACTAGAAAAAAGAAATCAAAACATATTCAGAATCGGGAAGAATAGGTCTCATTTTCCGGTTCCTTACAAAGAATTGATATTTTCCTCAAAATTTCATCTGAACTGTATCTATTGTCAACTACCTTCTCTGTCTTCCACTCATATTCAGTATATTTAATTTTACAAAGAAATCTTTGAGTTATTTTAGAACATACATTTCATATAAACTGCATATATATGACATATAGTTCTATCTTTATAATTTAATTAAAAATTTTCAAAATCTAGAAACTTGCATCCTTGTGCCACTGTGCAATGCTACTCTCTTAAAAATGACTGCCAATATTGCAGTGCTAATGTTTCAAATGGGCAAAATTTTAAGAGATAGTATACATTTGTAGAATGATACGCTATGACATTGAATCTATTCTATTTAACAGAAAGATAAAGTGCGACATACATATAATACCAGTGCCCGTCACACTAGAATTTACTTTTGTTCAGTTTATTGAAAATAATTTTTGGCAACAGTTTTCTACCTTATATTACTTCTTTCTTTTTGGTATTTATTTTACGTGTAATGTGTTGTATTTCGAGTTCTTTTCGGGTCTTATTGAAACTTAAAGATTTTTGTTTGAATATAAAGGATTGATTTTCTAATCATAAGCTGACGTTAAGCCAATTAATTGAACTGATTTGTCGATACTTTAAAGTAATTTATTGACTGTTAGTGTGAAGTATCGAACTCATTAACTGCTTAGCATGTCCGCCGAGGAGCCAGAGCAGATTGAAAATGAAACCGCTCCAGGAGAACAGAACCCTGAGCTGATGATTAAACATCCACTGCAGAATATGTGGAGTTTATGGTTTTATAAGAATGACAGAACCAAATCTTGGGAAGAAAATCTTATGGAAATCATTACTTTTGATACCGTAGAAGATTTTTGGGCTCTGTATAATCACTTAGAAGTTGTCAGCAAAATCCCAGTTGGATGCGATTATGCACTTTTTAAACATGGTATTAAACCCATGTGGGAAGATAGCCGAAATAAACAAGGTGGTCGGTGGTTGTTAAATGTTCAGAAGTCTCAAAGGAATTCAGATTTGAACAATTACTGGCTTGAAATACTTCTATGTTTGATTGGAGAAGCATTTGGTGAGCACAGTGATGATGTTTGTGGAGCTGTTGTACAGATCAGAAATAAGGGAGACAAATTGGCTGTTTGGACTGCAGATGTTAAACATCATGATTCTATAATGAAGATAGGGCAGATTATAAAGGAGCGATTAAACTTGCACCCTAGAAATATGATTGGATATGAAGCTCATGCAGATACCCAGGTTAAGACAGGCTCTGTTGCAAAGTGTAGATTTACATTATAATTATTTAATAGAAAATTAAATTGAAATTATTTGATGGATGGTGGTTTGTTATGTGCAGATTATAGAATGAAAGCTTTAATACTCAGTCTTTGATAAATATACTCCTGTTTTACTTAACACTGTGTGAGTATTTGCAATTTGGTTCCCTGTATTAAGGAATCTTAAATCTTTTTGGAAATGATATAAAATGTGTCATCTTGATATTTATAATTATTATTTTCAATTGTATAATATATCATCTTTTATTAATGTAAGTGGAATATTAAATCTTAAGTAAAAATCTATTACGTAAGTATTTTATGTGACTTTAAAGAATATTAAAAATTGTATTATTATATACTTCATAATAGATTTATTTTGATTGATTTATATAATTATAATTCATAAATAGATTTATATTGATTTGATGTAAATGTAATATAGTTTTGATTCAATCATGGAGTTGAAAATTCTCATTAGAAGTAATTTGATTTGTATTCTGAAGTTATACACTTTTTTCTTTATGATACGAGATTAATTTTGTTAATAGGTTTGTTAACAACTTATTTTTTGATTAAATTATTACTCGCATTTATATATGTAATTTAAAATGTGTAACTGTGTATTTAAATGCTCTTTCTTTATAGGAAAGATTCTTTCCTATTTTTACATAATTTGAAATTTCATTAGATAAAGACTTCATTCTAGAATGAAAAGAAAATCCAGAAGTTTTGCATAATGTGTACTATTAATGTATGTTGTGCAGTTTGCTATGTTTTTGGCTTGCTTCTTTCTTTAGATTCCCGGTGATTTGACAGATGTTATTAGCCCTAAATCATTGCAGAAATATTTTACCATATAGTCTGTGTATTGCCTTGGGTGAATTCTAGTTATAAAAATATTGGTTTGTGAATAATCTTGCTGTATGAATGCTTAAAGATTACAATTTGTTTTGCGCGTTGTTTTTTTTAAATTGCATAATGTCTTTTTAAGTAATTATAATGATTATGACCGAGTGGAATAAAATTCTCTCGTAAAAAAAAAAAGCATTTGCTTCAAATTTATTTTTACTTCAAATAGAATAGCTGTATGAAAATGTTATAATCTGGAATTGAAAAATAAAGCATATTATAGGTTGAGAGCGATGAATATTTTTATAAAATATACTTAAAAGTGTGCATTGTGAATAGTGCTATATAAAAATTATAGCAGTCGAGTTACAAAATACAGAGTGAAGTTTTGTTTTTGTGGTAGGTTTTAATATCTCTACACCATGCATGTTAAATATTGATCATAGTGTCTGGACAAGAATTGAGTAGTATTTGCATGATTATTAATAGAACTTCTCTTTTTTACAATTGCAAGATAATTCATGTGTACTTAAAAAGACAACATTTGATGTAAGAAAATACAAAAATTTAAATTTTAACCAAACTTCACTAACAATTGTACATTTTTGAACTATTGCAATTTATAAACGACAATTTCTAATAGACATTATATATTGACATATCTTTTATTTTAAAAGCATAATGTCATTTTGTAAAGATGTTTTAAAAGTTTTTAATGAAATTTTACTTCACAGGAAATTTTATTCATTTTAACTCTGATGAAAATTTAAAAAAAATTAAGATGTGTGTTAGGTAATTGTTCTATTAGAAAAATCTGTTTTATTACCTTGTCCTAAATATATGCAAATCATTATAAGGAAACCTTGAAAGATTCTAAATTAAAAAATTATAAATATTGTATACATTTGTCAGTAGACTTTGCATAAAAATTATAAATATTGAAATATATGGCAAAATTGCACAAAAGTCTTTAACAAGTTATTTGTAAATAATAATGTATAAAATTTTTGATAAGATCAAAACATATCTACCAGAATTAGACTAAAGAAAGAATTTATAAAATAAATCCTAAGGCAAATTTTAGAAACTTGTATTCATTTACGTTAAGTTATATGTATCTGAAGTTAACAGATTAACTATGTGGAATTTCAAATATTTTTCTTTAAAAAAAAAAACTAAAGATGTTTAATTTTAGTAAAATAATTATTTCAAAATCTGTTTATTTCTGATTGTTGTCGATTTAACTTATTTTGCTAAAAAAAATTATCTACTGATAGTTATTATTCTGTTTACATGGACAAAATTGGTGATGTCAGACTATTAAATGCTAGAGGGTTCATAGGGGGAAGAAAAAAACCATTTCAGTTTTATATATAAATTCAAAGTTGTTAATAATTTGAATTTGCATAATTTAACTAAGAATAAATTGTTAAAATTGATTTTATCTAAAAATTAATTTTGAAAATAATTTGCAAGTATTTTCTTTTGTACTCTTATTAAAGGAAGTAAATGTATTTGTATATTACTGATCTCGTGTTTATGCATAATATGTATATACTTCATAATTGAGATGAAAATACCTTTATCATGATTATTAAAAAAAATTCTACAAATCTTTAAAATTATCTTTAATAGAAGTATATAAGGGAAATGTACTTTAACAAATAGGGACTGTTAATTTATTTGAAAAGCATTTTATTGGAAAAAAATTCACTGTAAACATAGCAGAACATGTGAAAGGTAAGTTTAAAATTAACATAATTTTAAATCTAATATTTCTATTTTATCTTCTCATATTTGAAATTTGTATTCTTATAGAAATTTTAAAAAAAATTAAAGAATAGTCTTTTGAATATTATTTTAAGATTTTTTTGCTAAGTATTAATTTTTTTTAAAAAAAATGAAACTTCAATTTGAAAGTAATAGTAGATTCTCTAAAATATTTCACTTTAAAACATATATAATATCTTAATACTAAAATACTTTTGCATGTATTAAACATAAGAATTACATATACACAAAAATGACTAGCATATTTAAGTATTATTTTAGGTAAATATTTTCATGATTTTGTATTACAACAAAACTGTTGTATGTTTGTTAACATTAAATATTATTGGTGACAATAATTTAATTTACTCAGTATGGGTTAAAATGCTTCAAAATTGAACAAAAGTTTCTTTTATATATGCATTTGTTCTTGCTAATCATATGAGAAATTATTTCCAATGTCAGCATGGTCTCATCTATATGAATTTACAAAGCAGTTTACAATCTCTTTTCTGTAATTTTATTATGTTTTGGGAAGAATAACTACATTTGTGTTATCAGTATGAAATCTTAAACCGATATTCTATTTTCAGCTAATTAATTTTGCAAAGATTCACAACTAAAAAAAAAAAGGGAAATAATAGTAGCATAGACTGATCTGTACAAAATGAACTCTCGCTATGCTTTTCCAAAAAAGTGGAAATACATTTTGTGTATTTCTCTCTGCTGAGGTTTAGAGTGATTTTTTTTTCTCTACTAATATATCACTAACTTTAAAAAAAAAAAGTAGTTTCCAATCATTATAAATATGGTTACTGCATCATTTTATGCTCATTTATATGAAAATTTTTGAGATCCCTTGTGGAGTTCATTAATATATCTTCTTTGTTGAAGTCTGATGATCATGTACATACTCATCTTTCCCTTGAGAGTAAGGGAGAAAGAAGTAGTTAGAGAACCTTCTTAAGTATTTTTTAAAATTCTTTGTAACATTATGTTGTTTGGAGAAACCTAGTTTCAAGAGGTTTCTATGTTATAAAAAGGACTGTATCCTTTATGTTCTTCTACATGTAGTTGGTTCCATTTTGATTTTTTTAGAATGTAAGGTGTCAGAACTAAAGAAAACTCATAAATGTAAATAATTAATTTCTTAATTTTGACATTCCTGTCAATGACACCCAGAACAAGTCTTTCCTGTGCCACCATTGTTATGCCACTGGTCTTGTGATAAATCTTATAATTCTTTTGCTGTTGTCACTTCAACTGAATTCAATTAAAAGGATTTAGGTATTCTTTTTTTTTAATTTTATCTAACAATAACTGCTTCAAAACCAATATTTTTATTTTGACTTATTTTTTCCAAATATTGTATCATTAGTTGTGCACAGTTATACTCTCTTTACTGTAATGTTAAGTATTAATATTATTAAGAAAACATTTTAAAACAAATTGATATGAAAGCTTCTAAGAAATTTCGATTTAGTGGTAACAGAGGCATGTTGTAATATTCTGTGTGTCATTAGTGTGCACCAAATTTAAAAAGTCCTAAATTTAGTTGAATTTAGTAAACATTTAAATATTTTGGCTATTTTCTCATGCATGAATTAGCTGGAACAGATTGAGTATTTAAAATTAAATTCAAAAGTGGTGTAAATATTAATCTTTCTTGGCAATAATAAATCCTGGTCATTATTACAGAAATTGAAATATGCCATTGTTGAGATATTCTCAGTTATTAATTTTGAAATTAATTAGTTGTGTCTTAAATCAAGCATTCATGAATATGGAAACTGGGACAAAGATGTGTTTCATGAATGCATCATTTCTATCATTTGACCTTGTCAATGACATAACAGCAGAGAGAGCGACTCGCGCCATGGTGGCGAAAATTCACAATAAATATTCATAATTTCTTGTAATCTGAATTGAAAATACAAGAAATTCTTGAGGGAAAAAAAATGTCATGCAGTTTTGGAGAACACGATACTAGTGTTAATAAAGGTAATTTTTTAGAATTGATGCATTTAATCACAAAAATACGATTCTGTACTTCGTGAACATCTTGTAAGATTTAAAATGAGTAACAAAATTTTAATCATTTGTATTTCACTGAAATTCTAAACGAATTTAATGCACTTTTGGATGATAAAGTTCGCCAACATGTCATTAGACAAAGTCCGAAACGAAAATAAATTAATTAATATAGACCCACTTAGATTATCACACTTTATTGTGAAATCCATGTTAGAAAATACACTTCCTAGTATTATAATAATACTTCGGTTATTTTTTCACAATTGCCATAAGCATAACTGTGAGAGAAGCTTTTTAAAATTGAAATTGATGAAAAATTATTTAATATTATCAATAAGCACTTTAAGGCTAACCACTTTATAAGTACTTTAAAGCTACAGAAGATAGCAATCTGGCTATCTTCTCTATTGAGCAAGAAGTATGTAATATTATAAACATGGATAGTGCAATAATGGACTTTGCTCTTACAAAATGACGAATAAAATTTTAGTTAAAGACAAAAGTTTTATTTTTTAATTCTCTTAATTTTCCAATAAAAATTTATAACTGCACCATTCTCTTTATTATTGGAATTTGGTTTGTGTTTTATATTCTATTCGCTGTTATTCGTTATATGTTTTTAATTTTATGTAATAAGAACTTAGTCTTGCCGCCGCATGTCGTAAATGCTGTATATATGTCAATAAGTGGAATACGTATTAGAATTTTATAACAAATGTGTTTATTATATTATAATATATATATATACCTTATACAATAGCAAATTTATTCTTGCCGAAAAGTTCTTTAGGATTTCAGCAAATTTCCGAGCCTTTTGGATTTAAATACCTAAATAAGGGGTCGGCTGAAATCCACGCTTCGCTTCTGGACTTAGTCATAATTACCTAGCAAGATAAGTAATAAAATATTATTTCTTCTGTAGGCTTTATTGTCTACCAAGTAAATCAAATAGTTTTTTGGGAGAAGGGGTTTTGTGTAGCATATTTGGTAAACATCGTAATTTCCATTTCCTGAATACCATTGAAGAGACCAAAACGTCTTGGAAAAACTTCATTTGCTGTGTGACATCATTGGCATTAATTTGCTTTCTGCAGATATTTTAGTATTACACTTTCTCTGAATAGCAGCCTTTATGTATTCAGCCGTTGATATCATAGACTGTCTAACTAAGACATGGGGTATTTGTGAAAATTGCCGGTTTTTGCCTCACTGAAACTCCACCGTTACTGCGAACAATGCGTTTTAAATATTCTTATCATTTCTCCAAGAATGACGCATAGGTTTGTGCACTCATCAAAGCTGCAGGGAGAAAGAATGCAGTTTTAGATATGGAAATCATATCATTTAATTAAATTTCAATTATTCACTTTTGCATTGAACAGCAGGAAACTAACTTGAACTCATCTTCTTAGGTGTGAGGTAGATGCATTATAATTAAAGGAAACTACAATTTTGTTATTTCAATTGCCATGTTTCTGCCTGTGCACTACCATGCTTTGATAATGCTGAAGAGTGTAGTGAAAGGCAAAGCTATCATCAAGTATATTTGGGAAAATTGCATTCGAAAACTTTCTGCGCTATAAAAATATTGGTCAAGGAAGATAGATGCCTTTAGTAACATTTAAGTGAAATAAATAATCTTGCAAACTTAAAGACTGGGATATCCGGGTGGAAGTTTGAATAGATAATGGTAGCATTACTTTTTATTTAAAGTATGAGATCTATTAATAAAATAAAATTTATTACCGTGTTCAGATAAAATTTTAAAAGTTATACTTGCGATAGTAAGAAGTATATTTCAATGACTCATTTTGTTGATTTAGATTTATTTAGTAAATTTTAACAATTAAATGAGTTTGTACATCACTCAATTTATTATACTTGTTAAAATTTCCACGCAAGTATAAATTTGTGTTATAATTTAGAAGGAATGTAGATAAATTTAACATGGAAACTGAATACAATAAGGAAAAAAAAATCTATCAAAAGTATGTACTTATTTGGAACAAAATGTAGAATTTCTACAAAGAAGCCTTTTGTTTTGAATGTTATAATGTTGATGCCCTTTAATTTTTTTGCATATATTCATATTTACCTTCAGATCTTGAATATAAGAGTAATTTGATATTAATGGATAAATATTCAAAAAGTATCCGAACACTTCTTATTACTCGCAATTTAAAACGGTTTAAAACCAAGGAAAGTGTGTCATTTGATTTATTAACTCTCCAGCTGCGTATCCCGAGATTTCCGCGGGTTGGCAACTTATTTGAACTTATTTGCAAACATCGCATCTAAATAGTGATTTTAAAGAAATATGCAGCCAGAGGGTTAATGTGTTATCTTCCATCTCAATGTGTTTTGTTTTGTGTAAATCACATTTGCATCAGGAGCCAAAGCGATTTCCGTATCATTTTCAAGAAACGAAATAGATTTTATTTCAAGTTTATCTTCCTATCATTTTCTAATAGCAACCTTTCTTTTTTCTGCTTTCCAAATCGATTTCCTCCGAATATAAAATTTTAGATAGAAACAAAATAACTGGAGATACATAGAAGATTGTTTCAATATATATAAATGTAGAAAATAGGTCAGTCCAATAACTCTTTTCTTTTACTTCTGCGTTTCATTTGTTGTTAATCATGATAACTTCACCTTGGCCTTCCAGTAGCTCTTAAAATGATGTGTATCAAAAGATATGAGCCTAAATATGTGGCAAATAGTAAATCCAAAACTACATATTTTTATTTTCAGGCTTATTTATACAAAAAAAAGCAAATAAATGATTTAATATTAAAAGTTCTTTATCGTCTTATCCATAAATTAACCTTGGATACACAATATAAATTTCACTTCTTTATTCTCAATACATAAAATCAGATTTAATAAAGATAGGTTATTTTACATTTTACTATACCATTCTATACATGTTGCTTTAATTAAAAAATATTCGAATATCCTTAGATAATTAATATGAAATAAAAATAGTTCATTGGAATTATTTTTAGGGCAGCTGAAATATGAGGATTATGTACTTCTTTTGAAAAATCTATGAAATATAGTTTTCATTATACGATTTACACTAGAGGAAAATTAATATTAGTTAATAAAATTTTTGATATGACATTTGCATTCAGTTGCTTTTTAAGTGGAAAGAATCACAAATAAGAAGACAATCTTTACATTTTTAAATTTACATTTAGTTTTTGCAGATGATGCTGAATGTGTCACTAACATCGATTTCTAATGGAAATGTCTAGAGACATTCGAAGCTTGACGCATTCAGGATTTTCAAACTATTATTTCTGGAATGATAGACTCCTGTTAATTGAATAACATCACTCGGGAAGTATGATTACAGAAATTGTTCGGTGAATGAAGTTCAATAAGCTTCTTCATATCTCGGCTCTTGACAGGGACAAGACTATAATTCTTGCATTTTCCTGCATCTTCATTTTTGTTGCCAAAGTGGGGGATATTTAATCATCCGTTCAGAATCCATTAAGAATTTCTATAAATTCCTTTTTACTGTTAGACTAACATGGCAGGAAAGCGCAAAGCCGGATTATCAAATAGGCAAAATAAGCTACTGCCTATAGGGGACCCCAAAATTTAAAAATATTCTTTTTCAATGTTTTCTGATTATACTAATTTTCTGATTTAATTTAGTTTACAAGGGACATGCACTCGAATTAACTCAAATTCAAATCATGTATCGATTAAAGACTAAAGCATTATTCTGATATTCTTAATTAATTATCTTTTATAATATGCGGTTTAAAAACTTTGAAAAAAATATATTGCTCTATATTTTAAGAAAATACCGGATTCTCTAATTAAATAGTATTTTGATTGTGTTCAAAAAAAAAAAACTATTTTGTTTAACACTGTTTTAAATCTGAATTTTGAATTATTTATATGGAAAAAATGATGAAACTAACTCCCTCGAAAAGACCCCGTTATTAAATATTTTTGATTATCGTAATTTACTACATTAAATTGCTTACACAAATAATTAAATCAATAAAAGACATCTGGTATAAGAAGTTCTGAATTAGAAAAGAGGGCCAGAAATTTGCATTGAACTAAGGGCTCCTAAAAGGTTTAATCTGATTATGGGGACACTGTATTACAGATTTGTAGCTATATTCACCTGTAAGATATCGGATGAACATAGAAATGATGTAATATTTCATAAAAACCCTAGACACTAGGTACGTCCATAAATATTCAGATAATCGAAATTGTCTATAATTCAATATCTGTTTCTAATTCCATAATTGTTGAATTCTGCCCCCATATATATTAAAATCTACTGTCAATATTTAATTTAACCACAGATTTATTATTTTACTTAATTCGTTCATATTTTTACTAAACCATGTTTTTACAGCTGTACTCATTCCTAATTCATTTTACTAAATTTTAAAAACTCTTTATTATTATTATTATTTTGTAAATCAAGGATTTCCAGAACATTTTTGCCATCGTAATCAGTCTGGAACACGTAGAACAAAAAAGAAAAAAAGCTGATAGTGAATGTTAAATGAAAGTTGGCATTTTTAGGCTTATTTCTAGATATATTTAATGAATGACAATAATTCTTGCTTTCCATTAAATTATTACATAGCGCAAATCAAAATTATTCTCTTTTTACAAATTTAATGCAACATTTAATAATTTTAATTAATTTTAAATTAATATTTTTAAAATTATTGAACAAACATTCATCAGAATTTTGATGCCAATCGAGAAAGCAATATTTGAAACACCACTTTCAAGATATAAACCATTTCCATTGAAATAGTTCCGGAGAAATGCAGAAAAATTCTAAAGCACTCAAAATACAACCGTTTTCACTTTTTTGGTGGGTTATCGCCATTTAACAAATGTAATGGGTATGGAATAAATATCGCTAATGAGTTTGGAAATAGTAAATCTTTGCATATTGATTGCCTAAGCGTAATCAGTAAGAATCGATGAAGCATTCAGCACACAGTTTTTAACAATGTTTTGGCTTGTGTATTTGGGTGTATATTTTTTATGAACAGATAAAGAACTCGTGTCAGCTAATGTGATGCAAAAGGTAAAGAAAAGAGGTATAAGAATTATCCGTTTTCTATAATTATGTTTAATACGACCTAAATCTTTTTTTATATATATATAAATTTCTTTCTTTCTTTTTGCATATTTTGTGGGTTCTCAAAAAGTAAAATACTTTAAAATAAGGAAAAAAATAAGGATTACTTTTGCAAAATTTAAAGGCCCCCTCAGGGGCTCACCTACTATAGGTCAGTACGGGTGTCCCAATCCCGAAGTTCCCAGAGATCTTTACTCCCTTCATGTTCAAACTCCCCTACGCCTTCTGCTTTCTACTGTTTTTTCCTTCCCTCGACGGCAAGCGAGGGAGCTCTCCATGAGAAGCTGTCGCCGCTCTGTTTGATTCTTGTTTCTCATGGACAGCCAAAACCCCACGTGTTTGCCGTGCGTGGCGACCCATTCGAAAGACAGGTGGTGCACTGTGGTCTCCGGTGTATCAATCGGCTGGTAGCTAGTCACCTTAGTGGCTAGTCTGCTAGGGATCAAGCGAAGGGGTTACTCCTTGGGCTTGGCTTTAAGGGTGATCACTGTGCCCGGGAGTAACTCCCAGGGTATAGGTTCCGGCTAGCACTAAGGTGTATGCCGAGGCTGGAAAAGACCAGAGCCGGTAATTGCCTTCCCTTGTTGGGCTCCGTGGTGGGCGGTGCCGTCGAGCCCGAATCATTTTTTCATATCGCATGGCTCCTCCCAAAAAGGGTCCCTTCAGTGGGCGTCGCATTGTTCCAATTACTTTAAATGTTCCAAATCATGATTCCTTTTTTGTTGTCAAACGTATTTCTGAAAAAAATGAAAATTTTAATTCTGTGTCACCTTTTCTCGTACAGAGGGCGTTCACAGCAACCGTAGGCGAAGTTTCTTCAATACGAAAAATGCGTTCTGGTGACTTGCTGGTTGAAGTGAATTCAAAAAAGCAAGCCCAGCAAATATTAAAATTGAAAGCTCTAGCTATCATTCCTATTACAGTCAGTCCACACACATCATTAAATTATTCTAAAGGCGTTATAACCTGCGGGGAATTGTTTAATGTTCCCCTTGAAGAAATATCTGCAGAACTAAAACATCAAGCTGTCACCAATGTACAACAGATCTCTATTCGGTGGGATGGCCAAATAATTCCCACGAAACATTATATTCTCACTTTCCATAGTCCAAGTTTACCAGAATTTATTTATGCAGGTTAAATTAAATTACCAGTAAGACATTATATACCTAACCCGTTGAGATGTTTTCAGTGTCAGCGTTTCGGCCACTCTAAGGCTAACTGCAACGGGACTCTCACTTGCGCCCGCTGTGCAGAAAAAGGCCATGATAACCAGCAGTGTTGCGCACCAGAAAAGTGCGTAAACTGCGGTGGAAACCATACTTAATTCTCTCGAAACTGTGAACGCTGGAAATTAGAAAAGCAAATAATATCAATAAAAATTAAAGAAAACTTATCCTACCCTGAAGCTAGAAAAAAGGCTCAGGCTCAAACTCCCACACCCGGGTTAACTTACGCATCCGTTGTGAAAAAACCCTTTTGTGAAAACTGTTCTTGCAGAAATTGTTCTAAATACAATAACCAAAACAAAACTACAGATAAATCTTCAGACTCTGAGATTGATCCTAATGTAAAAGCTACTATTCCTGAAAATTTAAAACAAGTTAGAACCAAATCAAATACCAAATCTAAAAATTCTTTAAAGCTGAAGCTTGCAAAGCGCGACCTTTCATCGACACAGTTACATTCAAAATTGAAATTATCAAATATGAAGAATTCCGTCGCACTGGGACTGGCGACGAAGGGTATCGTCCAAAAGGATTTAACTTCCATTTTCGGTGATACACTTAAATGTCCCGATACCATCGCCCTCCATCCATCTGAAGAGGATGACGAAGAATTAGAAATGAGTTGCGATACTCCGCCAACTCAAATGACTGATTTTAAACTCTATCCTAATACAAGTATCACTTAATGGGTACCTTCCTCTCATGGAACTGTCGTGGCATTCGTTCCAAACTTACTGCCATCAAGTCCATCATCAACAACTTTCATCCCGTTTGTCTTGGTGTTCAAGAAACGTTTTTGGCACCAAACATTCCTATAAAACTGCGCGGTTATAATTGTGTTAGGAAAGATACAAATACTATGCCCCATCCTTCTGGGGGGGGGTCTGTATCTTCACATCAAATATGTATCCCAGTACGCATCTGAACTTGCACACCTATCTTCAGGCTGTGACCGTACAAATTCACATACGAAAATTGGTCACAGTCTGCTGTATTTACATACCGCCTAGTGATGTAATTTGTCAGCAAGATCTGGACAACCCAGTAGAGCAGCTTCCTTCACCTTTTATTATACTTGGTGACTTCAATGGACATAATATTTTGTGGGATTCGAGTAGTACAAACTCTCGTGGGAGACAGATTGAGCAGTTTATTGCCAATAACTGTCTCTGTTTACTTAAGAACGCAGAGAAAACATACTTTCACGAGCCCACACGTCGCTTCCATACTCTTGATTTGGCCATATGTTCTCCCGAACTTCTGCTGTTGCTAACCTTCGCTGTTAGCAATGATTTATATAATAGAGATCACTTTCCTATTATTGTCTCCCATGCTGATAGCGACGGAGTGAACCTTTGTCCTTCGCGGTTTCTATTTCAGCAGGCAGACTGGGCGGCTTTTTCGCAATTAGCAGATATCACCGAGACTATGATAAAAACTGCAGATATTTCTGAAGCTGTTCAACATGTCGTTGAAACCATAATGAATGCTGCAAACAACAGTATCCCAAAGACTTCGCCACGTCTTCAGAAAATTCGCAGACCATGGTGGAACGAAGCCTGTCGCGACAGCCATAGGAAACAAAAAAGATTATGGAACATATTTCAGAGGTATCCGACAACAGAAAATCTTATAGCTTTTTAAAGAGCCAGAGCGCTAGCTCGTCGCATTCGCCGTCGTTGTCAGAGGGAATCATGGATATCATTTGTTTCTTCCATAACTTCCTATACTTCTAGTAGAAGCTTGTGGAGAAAGGTAAAGGCTGCTAATGGGATTTATAATGAATCATCCATCCCTGTATTAAAAACAGGAAGTACGATGCATTCCGCCCCATTAGACGTAGCCAATATTCTAGGCCAAGCATTTGCACAAGTTTCCCCAATCGATACTTATAGCCCGGAGTTTCTGGCAATTAAGAATCCCGCGGAACGGTTGCCTCTGCACTTTAATGACCTAAGCACTCATTCATACAACTGTAAATTCAGTATGTTTGAATTGGAAACGACCTTGTCTCAATCCCACAATACAAGCCCCGGGCCAAATGGAATCACATATAACATGCTTCGCCATTTGAATAAATCTTCACTTTCAAATCTGTTGTTTCTGTTTAACAGAATCTGGAGAGAGCAAAAGTACCCAACACATTGGCGTGAAGCTATTGTGATTCCTATCTTAAAACCTGGAAAAGAATCCTCAAATCCCCTGAACTACAGGCCAATTGCTCTGACGAGCTGCCTTTGTAAGACCTTGGAACGCATGGTCAATGCTCGTCTAATCTATGAACTGGAGAAACAAGGATGCATCCCCCCATTGCAGAGCGGTTTCCGTAGAGGTTGCTCTACATTTGACAATCTCATTTTATTGGAAACTCAAATCCGCAACGCTTTTGTAAAGAGGAACCACCTTGTTTCCATCTTCTTCGATATAGAAAAAGCATATGACCGTGCCTGGCGCTTTGGCACACTTTCAACGTTTTTTAACTTTGGCTTTAGAGGAAACCTGCCCATATTTTTACAGAACTTTTTATCACATCGGACCTTTAGAGTTCGTGTTGGGAACTTTTATTCAAATCCTTTTATCCAAACTGAGGGAGTTCCACAAGGAAGTGTCCTCAGTGTCACACTTTTTATCGTCCATCTTAGCCAGGTTTTAACAATCTGTACATGCCAGCCTTTACGTTGACGATCTGCATATCTCATGCCAAGGAAGTGATATTAATCTGATTGAACAGGAGTTGCAAACCACCGTAAATAAACTGGTAGCTTGGTGCGATAACAATGGGCACACTATCTCTCCGGAGAAGAGCCGATGTGTCCATTTCTGTCGGAAAAGAAAGCTTCACCTCGATCCAAATATACATATTCGGAATATTCCAATTCCTGTGGTGAACGAAATACGGTTTTTGGGAGTGATTCTCGATCGGAAGCTCACCTTCCTTCCATACATCTTTTATTTGCGGAAGAAGTGTGAGAAGTCCTTGAACATTTTGAAGGTGCTTTCCAGAACATCCTGGGGTGCCGATCGAACCTCCTTACTCCATATTTATCAAGTTGTAATTCTTTCCCGAATCGATTATGGATGTATGGTGTATGGTTCCGCCTGCCTATCAGTTCTGCGGCGACTGGATACTATTCACCACTCTGCATTGCGCATTTGTTCTGGAGCATTTCGTACTTCTCCGGTTGAAAGCCTTTATGTAATTTGCCATCAGCTACCTCTTTGTTTAAGGCGTAAAAAATTGTCTGCCCTATTTTATTTTCGAACTAAATCAATTTTGTACCATCCTTTGTGCCAAATATCATTGCCAGTTAGTCTTGGTCGACTTTATAATGCGCGTCCCTCTCACATCCTCCCATTTTATGAGAGAACTAAATTACTTCTGAATGACTCGGACCTTAATGCTGTTCATGTTAAAGTTTTTGACACATTTAGTTTTTCACCATGGGATATACCGCAGTTTTCATTTTTGAGCCCTTTCACTGGATTCGATAAATCATTTACTGCTCCATTTGTTTTCCAACAACTCTTTTTATATCATCTCTCCCAGTATTCTTCCTTTGTGCCAATTTTCACGGATGGCTTAAAATCGGATGGTTATTCTGGTTGCGGCATCATACTTCCATCTGATACACTTAGCCATCGTCTGCATAATTGCTGCTCAGTTTTTACTGCTGAGTTGGTGGCAATTTTCTGCGCACTTCAGAAAATTTCATCTTACACTCAGTGTAAATTTATTATTTACACTGATAGTATGAGTGCACTGGAGACACTTTCGCATTACCAAATCGGATACATCCGATTGCCATTAAAATTTTGTTCACTTTACGACTGCTTCAGAATGATGGGTTTCAAGTCATTTTCTGTTCTGTTCCGAGTCATGTCGGCATTTCGGGAAATGAGAAAGCAGACTTGGCTGCTAAATCTGCCTTGACGTCTTTCAGCATAGACCTTCCCTTTAACGATATTAAAAGGTCCATTGCTCATCACTTCTCTTCTACCTGGCAAAAGTCATGGGATCGGCAGACTGAAAACAAATTGCATTTTATAAAAGCGGATATTGTTCCTTGGCCTGTTCATCCTATACGTGAGATGGATGTTACATTGACACGTCTCCGTATAGGACATACGCGCTTTACCCACAAACATCTCATATTTGGGGAAAATGCGCCTATGTGCAACAGTTGCCAAGTTAACTTTACTATTCGGCATATCTTGATTGAATGTCCTGTCTTTAATTCATACCGTGCTCGTTTTTTTACCTTGTCTTCAACATTGCAGAACTTAGTGGGTGAAAGATACCACCCAAATATTTTTAAATTCTTACGAGCTATTGGCTTTTTAACTTGTATATATACTTTTTAATCATTCTTTTTTGCGTTGAACATTCCTTTTTGTGTATTTGTACGTTTCATCATTGTATCAAAATCTCATGAATCATAGTTTTAAAATGTTAAAAATATTTTCACATCATTTTTTGGAATTTTTCTTTATATGTCTGTGTTAATTAAATAAATGGATGTTTTTTAATGCATTTTATACTTTTACCATTCGATTGGCGCAGTATAGCCAAATATGGCTCTTGCGCCAGTAAAACACACAAAACCAAACCAAAACCAAAATTTAAAGGTGATATGAAAATAAATATGAAGGTTACCATTTATACAAATACGATTTATATGTATTTAAAGAAGATACGTTTCTAAATCAAATGACATATTTTCATTAACAATTATTGATTGTGAGTATTTAGAAATGTTCTGACACTTTTTTTTGGATAGATTATATCGTATTTTTTTGCACTCGAAAAAGCAATAAAATGCATATTTATATATGCGTGAGAGTAAAGAATCGTTCTAGTGTTCAGTTATATAGTTATTGATTAGTTTTAATTCCTCTAGATTAAATCTGAGTTTTTGCAATTAATTATATGACTTTTATAATAATCCTTATCTAACACGAATGTGAAAACGATGCAATTTTCAGATCGGCGAGACAAACTTGACATACGAGTCAAAACTTTAATATCTTTCACTATGTACTGTATATGAAGATAAAAAGACAAATTGAAACAAAAAACTAATTATTTAAACCAATTATAAATTAAAAAAGTAAAACAGGCATTAAAGTGATCCCCAAAGATTAAATAGGCAGATAAAAAAAATTATGTCTAGTTGCTTTCCGCAAATCAATGTTTTTTATCTGTTATATTCAGGGGTGTTGGGAGAATAAGTGGCACCTGGGACAGAATCATTTTCTATTCTCAGTCGTCATCAACAGTCTAATATGTATCAATGGCGCACTAGGAATGTTATTATTTTTTTATCCTCTCGCCATGGCTTTTAAAGGTGACATAAATGCACTAACGTTTAATTTCCATGTCGTCTGGAGCAGTCTTTTCACCTTAATTATCCACTGGTTGTATCACTCCGACTTATATTACTATATCACGTTCCTTTTGAGACAGTTCTTTTTCTTTTAGACTTCATATTTAACAATCGTACGGAAAAACAAAAATGAGGCTTTGGCAAATAAAACACAAAAAAATTAACGAAATATTAATTATTATATTCACTACCCCAGCGATCTTATTGAAACAGCATAGGCAGAACGAGTGCCCCGTGTCACCCGCCCTTCTATTAATGATACACCTATCTAACGATGGAAAAAACTAACTATTTAGCAATAAAGTTTTCTTTTCTTTGCACTAATTAATGTAGATTTATAACTTTTTTATTTAACCTATTTCGTGTATTTAAAGTCTTAATTTTTTTTAAACCATCTTTTACTCATTTCCTTATGTGTAGGGAAATATATACAGAGTTATGAAATTTAGTACATTTGTGTGCATCTAATGATAACGCAATAATTTTAAAAAATTTCGGAACTTAATTGATCAGTTAATTGATAATTTTAATTAACTTCTTATCCATATGAGAGAGACTATCTGGTTGTAAATTGGAGAAAAATTGACTATAGGCTTCCAGAATCTTTATAATAATGAATTATGAAATATATTAAGGACAGAAAAGTAGAAAAGAAGAAAAATAAAATGAGTTCAAAGAGAAATCGTGAGACGATGAAAGCTATATTATAACGAAATAGTTTAAATTAATATCGTAAGAAAAAAATTTCCTAAGCATTCATAAAAAAACATATTGTAAATGTGTTTAAAATTCCATTTATCTTAGAAATTTTCATCAACCCTTACTCTTTTACGATTTGGTTTTGACCTCCATATTGTTTATAAAAAATTATTTTCTACAACTTATTATTTTTCTATTCAGTACCCCTGCCTGATAATGAATTACGGGCCACTTTCAAGAAAGTTGATTTCAACATGCCACGGATAAAAAATGCAAAATAAAAAAATTTTAAATACATTTATAAAGAATAATAATAAAAAAAAGATTTAACACAACTTAAATTCTTCTATTTAATTATAGGATCGGATTTTTTTAAAATTATAAAGCAACACACTTTCTGAAATCAAAGCAACGTAATATAAATCTTACGAAAAGTAATTAATTAGTAATGTTAAAATAATATTGCAAATTGCAAAATTTAAAGATACCCGATTTTAATTTAAACAAATTCGAGTGCACGGCCTTTGTAAATTCAATAAAATTACAAAATTAAATTACTCTGAAAATACCTCAAAAAATATCGTAGCCTCCAGACACTTTAAAGTTTCGGAGCCCCCAAGCAGTTGCCTATTTTTGAGTATTTAATAATCCTGCCCTAATTAGAATCGAAATTTATATTTTTAAAAAATGGAATGAAATTATTTATGAGTGGATTGTGTGAGTTGTAACAATGCAGGCACTACGGATTTTAAAGAAAAAAAATCTTGAAACAAAAGTAGCAGCTATACGTTTTTGATGTTCACTTTTATAATGTTGAAATTGTTACAATTGGATTTCGATTATTTGAGCGCTGATTATTCAGTAAGGAATTGAAACATTCTGAACAACGAATAAGAATTAACAGCCTCTATTTATTTGCATATGCTTCATCGAATATTTACCTTATCTCAAAGATACTCGAATAACTTTAGCTCGAGTAATCGAACTATTTCAGGGTAGACTTACGCGACTTTTACTCATTGTTGATTTTTACCAATGTCAAACAGTCAAAAGAAAACATGATTGCATAAAGAAAGTGAATTGGAAAAGCTTGTCAGAGTCATAAAGAATTTGATAACATTTTTAGGTTGAAATGGAAAAGAAAAGTGTCGACGAGATTTGATAAATGTATATGTAAATAGTGAAGAAAGAATGTAACTTTCCGATTAATTTTTATCATTTCTTTAATGAAATATCTTTTAAGGAAAAGCATTAAATGTATTTTACAGTCATTCAAGCTCTCAACTTAACAGAAAAAGGTATTTATAATACCTTTATTATTAATATTTGAATAA